>JAIUZE010002664.1:0-16880 GCA_022085475.1 Heliosperma pusillum | reverse complement strand
TTCCATGTCTAACACGGAAATGGAGATAATGTTCTTGGTAAGAGTTGGTACATAATAGCAATTATTTAAATACAACTCTAAACCATAGGCAAAAGAAGAACGTAGGTGCCCACGGAAACTGCGGCTACCTTAGCTCCATTTCCCATGCGTAGGTCCACGTCACCCTTGGCTAGTGCTTGCACGTCCCTCAGCCCCTGTACATGAGTACAAAGGTGAGAACCACAACCGGTATCAAATACCCAAGAAGAGGTACTAGCAAAGTTAATATCTATCATATAGAGTGATGAAAGAATTTTACCTGACGTTGTCACACAACCGTCTTTCTTGTCTTTCAAGTACTTGGGGCAATGGCAGTTTCCAATGCCCTTTGCCATTACAATAATCAGCACTCGCCTACGGCGTGTTGACTTTGGGAGGGGCCTTATAAAAGACCTTGGCCTTTCCTTGCCGGATCGTGAAAAGAGTCTTACCCTTTCCCTGTCCTTCCTCACCCCAGGTTCATAGTTTCATTTTCCTGGACAAGCAACTCCTTGGGTTCACTTCCCATAGCCTCCATGTCTCTCCAAGCTTGGGTTGAGGAGTGCAGGAGTTCATGGAAAACTCGGGTTCCATGCCATTCCATGTTTAGTTCACCTAAATGGGTGAACTTAGGTGAGAGTGAATGAAGGATCTTACCCACCACCAAATTCTTTGGAATTGTGCACCCTAGACGCTCTAAGGTGTCCGCGTGCTCAACCATTTTGAGCACGTGTGGGCCAACTTTTTGGCCCCTTTGAAGCTTAGTGTCAAAGAATTTCGTTATCGCCTCATATTGGACAATTTGAGGGGCTTGCGAAAACATCGAAGTGATCCTCGTGAATATCGCATATGCATTGAGAGAGATCAATTGGAGTTTGAGTTTGGGGGAGATTGACCAAATCAAGACATTCTTGACGTCATTAGCAACCTTCAAATAAAGGTCATACTCGGCCCGAACCACCGCGGACGATCTAGGCGCGGGTTCGGTGGGGGGCTCTTCGACCAAGTAGCGAAGCACGTTATCGGATAACGCGGCGCTCTTGATCGTTGATTCCCATTCAACGAAGTTACTTCCGTCATCTTTAAGGACACACTTGTCCATGACGGACCTCAACCATGAGTCCTTACCCAAGGTTGCAACGTTTGATGATGTTGACATTGTGCGAATATGGTAACTACAACAAAAAGAAATATATAAACATTCATTGTTAATTTACTTGAAAAACATTTTAACAAGTTTAGCATTCATATAATGACCTCTCACTAAATTATATAAATGATTCTAAGACCCATTTTTTAAATAAAAATAGTCATCGCATGCTACCTTTATCTAGAAACGGTAAGTCATTACTTGACTAATTCTACCCTTAGAACTCTTGGTTGACGGATTTCAACTAAATCCATCTCCTAGTCCCAAGATAACGCTTATCTCGTTCAGTCCAATCCAATTTTAGCTTGTGATCGTATCACCCTACTTACCCGAGGTAAAAAGGGACCCACGAGCGTGGTAGCCCTAATGAACACGGGATTCATAGGTGTTACTAATTGGTAAGGCTAATCTCAATTTTTAAAAAATGTGAGAGATCTTGTCAATTTAGTTATTAATTCCCTATAAGTGAACTAAGTCGGTGAATTGTGAATAACGTTGAATTGACAATAACGGAAAATAAAATGCATGTGTGACGATTTTGGCATGAGCGGAAATAAAGCAAGCAAACAAGCAACAATAAAATCCTAGTATGGCCACCTAGCTAATCAAATTAACTAGATAATTACAAATTCGGAAACCAACTCCTTGGTCCCTTGCCTCTTCACTTGGAACACCTTCCAAAATGGCACCGTCTTGAGGGAGTCACCGGTCTTCATAAAAATAATTACAAATATACAAATATACAAATTCCTATTATACATTTATTCTATAAAATAAAATTATTAAATTATACAAACCGGCGATACGAGATCGCAATAAAATTACAACCAAACCGTTATTCCCTTACATTACGGGTAATAACGATTAAAAATAACTAGGCCATACTAGGTACAAAATTTGCATAAATTATTAAATAAATGACATTCATTCATTCAACCATAAATAAAATAAATTGCTGCAAAATTCATGCCAAAATCGTCCTAAATTCATTCATGCTCATTGTAGCTCGATTTTTTTCCGGGATTTATTGATTTTTAACCATTAAAAATCAATATCAACATTTAAATCTCATTTAAATTCAAACTAATTAACTAAACTGATTTAGAACTCAAAATTAGTCACTACTAATTTTGTTGGTCATTAATTAGATCGATTTCATTTCATTTGCTAAATATTACGGTTTAATCATAACAATTATGAAATAAAACCAAAATAAAATATAAACATCATAAAATTTGAAACCAAAAAATTTTTACATTCTGGAACAATTCCAGGAACTATAAAAATAAAAAAAACATTTGCTCAAAAAATTTAAATTAATTTTATGAACAAATAGCTTTGTATTTAATGGTTTTATCAAATAAAAACATTAGATATAGTAAAACAGTGAAACAAATTATGAAATTTCACCAAGAGTAGCAACATCAGAATGTTAAATGTACAAAAAAATTTCAAGACCAGAAATGGACGTTTCAATTTTATGAACATTTATAATCTCATATTATCGACTTTTATCGTATAAAAATCAATAAACATGCAATACATGAGTAAAAATCACGAAATTTTACATACAATATGTAAGAAATGCATGTGAGATCATATTAAAATTTCATGGCTAGAATCAACATGCAACTATTTTTAGTTAACTTTTAACTCATAAAATGCATGTTAACTCAGTTTAAACGCCAAAAATCAAAATAAATAGCAAATTAATCCCTAAAATCACGAAATTTGACCACAAACATTTTGAGGTCAGTAGGTATACATGCACCAAATATTTTCATCAGAATAGTATTTTAACTCAAAATCTTTGATTTATTAGTTATCTTATAACTTTAATAAAAATGTCCAAAATGAACATGCATGCTACAAGCTAGCTCTGATACCACATGAAAGTCCATAGACCTTAATTAGACTCCTCTAATTAGTTGCTAAATTACTTGTTAATTTAGTATTTAATGATCTATGTAACATGCATGCAAATATAAAGACATTTATATAAGAGAAGAAATTTCCTCACATTGATATGAAAAATATAAGGGCACAACAAGAACTCCTTCTTGTTGTTCTTGAGCTACAAATATGGATGAACACAAGTAATCTCCAAAGTAGAAGATCTCCTCTAAGTTGCACCAAGATTAACCCAAATAATCTACCCTTATTATTAACTAGATAATAAGATAGATATTATTCTACTAATATTATGACTATATTACTACACTAGTAATAATTAGTAAATATTAGTGTTTGAGAGTTTTAGTAAGAAGATGAGGTTTTTGAGAGAAGTAAGAAAACAAGCATAAAATGAACAAATAAAATGATCAACCATATTGCCCTTTTATAGGCAATATGGCCGGTCATGGTGAGCTCTACAAGGCTCTTATTTTGCTTATTTTAATCACATGCATTAGGGTGAAGTGTTGTAGAACAAGTGATGATTATATTCTACTTGTTATGTCACTTTCAAAAAGTAACTAAGGAGTGTAAACATGAACAAAAATAATCACCCTTGTAACTACATCATAAACGGCCCTCTTGGCCTAGTTAGGTCCATTTTGATTTTTTGATATTTGTCTCACAAATACTTATTGATCATATGGTTAATTATCTTGTATAATTAAGTGTTAATTTGATCATATAACAATTATATTACTCAATTAAATAAATAATATGTACTTAACATTTTAAGTAATATTTTACCATTATATCAATATATAATGGGTCCCACAATGCATAGTTAATTTATTTTACAACTCCTTGTAAATATAATTAACTAATTACCTCTATCTCAAAACCTCAACTAATTTAGTAATTTAACGATTAATTACTAAGTTAAATCTTATTTAATCGTATTAAAATAAGATATAAATTTATTAGTCAATTATCGCATAATTGAAAAATAAGCTTAATCGAATTTGAGTTCTTAACCCAATTTCTAACAATTAACTCTCGTACATATCGAATATATGTAATGTACTAATTAACTGTATCGTATACAAATAATTAGTTACTATTTGGATTTCATCCTTTAGGTGTGACCGAAAGGGATCAGTTGATCACCGCCGTCAAACGACAATAACGTCAAACTCTAGTCAGCCAACCGTTATTGATTTACGTTAATCAACTGACTAATCATATATATAGTCAATAAATATCCCAATTATATTCCTTAATAAGATTCAATATGTGGCGCACTATTGTGGAGGACACCTACTCCAACAATTGGCACTCGCGCAAGTCGGAGTATGAGATCCGACTCCGTTTATAGCCAGCACCGGGAGAGAAGGCCTAGATTTCTTGTCGTGTGAAAAGGCATGCATGATGTGGATATGATAAAGATGACGAGCCAACTCAAGGACGCCTCTTGGATTTAATTTATCACCCTTGAAAATAATTCCGTTCCTAGTGGACCATATAGCCATAAGGATGCAGTGAAAGTATAGAATTAAGAAGATTGTTACTCGAGTCTGACATCTTATGAAGATACTTAATATGATCCGCCAACTAAATATGAAAACGCGTATGTAGATTTGATGCAGAGACAATTCCCAAATCAAATGATCTCCAAATATGTTGAGTCACGGTGTAACACCCCACGTTAGTTGAAGAGATCCATTGATAAGCTTAAATGACTAGTGCTTAAAGGGATTGAAAGTACTACTTATATCAATAAAGTGCACTTTCTTTTCTGGTTATCCATGCAAAAGAACTCAAAAGGTAAGCGTGCTTAACTGAGAGTAGTCTTAGGATGGATGACCTCCCGGGAGGGTCCCGGGATGCGCATGAGCGAGGTCAAAATGAGCTAGAAAGGACCCGTGTTGATTTCTGGGCCATGTACACAGCCTGACAAGCTACCTTGAGTGACCGCTCCCGATCCAGGGTTTGGGCCGAGGTGTTACACACTGAAAAGATGATCCATGGTTTCGGTGGTAGAATTACATAAAACACATGTATCCTGGACTTGCATTCCTCTACCCTTCAGTGTAGCAAGATTTGGTAAAATTGTGTGAGCTAGCTTCCAAACAAAAATGGGTAACTTTGGTGATACCTTTTGACCCAAAACGATACCCCATGGGAAAAAATTAAAACGAGTACCGAAAATGAGAAGTCTATTTTTGAGAAGTCTATTGTAACCAGATCCCAAAGTATACCTCTTGTCTTCCGTGTATTTCCAATAAGGGAAGTCATCCGCACTAGGCTGGGGGGGGGGGGGTTTCCAATTGTATTATGTCTTTGACACACGAAGGCTCGGAATATTTCAAGAGAGCAGTAGGGTTCCAATTACCATCAGAGAGGACAAGGTCTGAAAATTTTAGCGAGCTGGATAGATACTCCTGGCGAAGCTTAGGAGGGTTACCATTAACCCATCTATCAGACTGCACCGAATATTTTCCCCATTCCCTAATTTTCGGGAATAAGCCTCTTGTACAGAAGCAGCTGCCTGACATATATCCGACCAACAAAAAGATGGGTTTGACACTTTGCATTTCCAGCTAGGAATCGGAAGGTCTTTGCTATATTTAGGTTGCAGAAATCTTGCCAAAATACCTGCTTTATTGTTAAGAATACGCCAGTGGTATTCAAGAAGGAATGCTTGGCTAAGGGTCTTTACCGACTTGATTCCTAGACCTCCCTGAGATTTAGAAGCCTGCAGATAATTTCTAGGAAGCCAATGGATACCTTTAGACTTTGAATTCTTGCCTCACCAGAAAGCTGCTACTAGAGTATCAATCTTTTGAAAAATGGACGTTGGAAAAGGAATTGCAGCAAGAAGGTGATTTGGAGAAGCTAGTAAAACAGATTTGATGATCATAAGCTTACTTGCTTGACCGAGATTCAACGACGACCAGGATACAACGAAGTAAGCTTATCCATAAGAGATGCAAAAACGATTTGTTTCTTTCTTGGGAGGTCAATTGATACTCCTAAATAAGTTCCAAAATTATCTATAGCCTTCATTTTAAGAATGGAGACTAGATGATCCTTGAAATCTTGTGGGGTATTTTGGCTGAACTTAATAAAGGATTTGCCTAGGTTTATCATCTGACCATAACTAAACTCAAACCTTTGAAGAACATCTTTGAGATTTTCAAAAGCAAAGGACGGAGCTATGCAGTAGATAAGTGCATCATCCACTTTTGGGATGTAGCAAATGAAAATGAAGATGTGTTCAATATGGCAATCGAGAAGGCTACAACATTGGCATATTTTGGGATAAAAATGTTTCCTTAATTAGTTTTAAGTACTACGGTCGCGTCTTCCCTATGTCTTGGCTATATGATGATGATATTGTTGATACTCACTTGCTTATATCGCTAATATGTAATGTTATCTTTGTATCCGACATGATATCTATATATGTATGATGATGTATGTTTATATGCTTTAATTATGCTTGTTTTAATGTGATATGGCTGGAGAACCCCGATTTACTTCCCACTGACTGTGGCATTCATGTTTCATGAATGAACATGTACGAGTTGGTGCTACATGGGGACCAGACTAGTGTGACATAGCGAGCGTCATTACACGATGATTACCCATGCGTCGTTTAGACTCTTATATTTTTGGGATTATTGTATTTGGGACTTGTTTCCCCCCTTTGTGGCTACTTGTCACATTATCAGCTTTAGCTACTATGTTTATTTCTCTTGAACTTCGTTTATGATGATTCTGGCAAACTTTGCTATAAAAATTCTATATTTCCTCTGCATGATGCTGGTTTAATTTTCGCTTTTGCGAGGGTTGTCACACCTGTTATTTATTTATCGTGATAATTTAGGGAACAAATTCAAAAAGGTGACTTACGAGTGCAACAATCATATTTCAAGTCCCAGTGACGAGGCCCGGGTAAGAATATCAATACATGTATGCATTAGAGAAGCATATGTCATCTGTAGCTGATATGGTAAGGCTTCACGGGCCAATTTAACAAGTCGCGTGTTCGATTCCCCTTAGCTCCTTCACATTTTTTTTTTAAGTTTCCAAGCTTTTCTTCAACAATTTCATTTTTTTTCAAATGTCCTCACTTTTATTGTGATTTTGTAAGCAAATTATTTTTTTAAGGGATTTAATATTAAATTTAGCGTTTACAAATATCCAAGTTAATCCTGACTTAATACCGTCTTATAAGAAATATATTTCTATTAATATATTTGGTAAAATAATTTTGTGTAAAATGACTCTTTTCTAACAAATAATATTACTTCATAAGTCAATATTCGAAAATTAGTCCTTCGATAAATTTGTAATCTTTCTATAGTATTTTAAAAATATTCTCCGGAATAAATAGTAAATAATAGGAACGAAAAAATAGTTTTGCAAGGGTCACTTAAGATCAAACATCGATTTATATAAAAATAAAAATCGGCCCTGGTTGCTATTCTCTTCTAGCTTCGTCCCTGTCAAGTCCTGATTAGTTGGCAAGCGATCTTACTAAGTCTCTTACCCATCCTCGTTTTGAGCTTCTTCAACATAAGATGGTTCACTTTTTAGCGTCGTCCGTCTTGTAGGGGTGTATAAAAGAGCCTGACATCTCATCCTAGTTTCTTATTCTCTTTAATTCTTTCCATATTGTCTTCTTTGTATTAATTTAGAATACTTACCTTAAGTTGTTTTAGGATGCTAGTCTTTCTGTATTTTGCTGCTAGAATTGTTGTATAAATACCTCTCAATTTTATCACAAGTCTTACATGTGAAACTCGTTTGAGGGTATAGAGGGATAGCAAGACCGGAGAAAGGAGGAAATGATTAATTGATCATGAGTCTTACATAACCAAACCGATCATCGATCACCATATAACTAATACCACAACTCCACGTCCATGCCTATAATAATACCTCCATAACATCACTAATCAACATTTCACTTAACTTGCCAACCAATCATTATTCTTTTCCACACTTACTCTTCTCAACACTGTACTACACACTCTAAACCAATTCATCATTAAACTCTTATCTATTTCCTTTATTGCCATCATCTCGTCTTACCAAAACCACTTAATACCCTAATATCAACACCATGGATACCTCACATAAACACAATGGATACCTCACGTCTCCTAGAATCCACTCGAAGGATGATTAAGAGAGGTTTAGAGAGTGTTTAAGAGAGTTTAAGATTTTTAATAATGAGTGTTAACTGACAGATTAATTTATAACCTCTTAATCATCGTAATTTAAAACCGCTCGAAAAAATTGTCAGACCGGTGCACTCGGTCGAGTGTACAAAACACTTGATCGAGTACATTGCACTCAGTCGAGTACTCACCATACTCAGCCGAGTGCCACCCAGGCAGAAGGCTGCCTAAGCGACATACTCGACTACTCGGCCGAATTGACATCTACTATGGTTAGTCTCTTATCAATTTAGGATGGTAATTAAGATGGTTATTAACTAGATTAATGACAAATACAATAAAACAAGGAATTTACAATCAACAAAGATGAGTGATTGACTTGCTAGAAGAAAGATCCCCAAATCAATTGTTATTCTCCTATAAATTAGGGTTTAGATGCCCCTTGACCTCTTTTTTGATAATAGAAGTAAAAGACTCTTTATTTGATGTTCGGTGGGAATATATAGTATTAGGTTTAAGTAGACGGGTTTAGGAAAGATTAAAATAAGATTATAAGTAAACACGAAACTTAAACTAACCGCGTGCTAAGCACCGAGACTCGTCTCGACCAAGACAAGAAGTGTCTCGACCGAGATGGGTCTTGTACACCACAAAAGTCGATTGACCACTAGCCTATTGACACATGAACCTTACACTACACATGTACGTCGATCAAGACATACTACAAAAGACGGTTATTACATCATTAGTTTGTATTATAAAAGACAGTTATTACTATCTACCCTCCTTAAAATGAACTTCGTCCTCGAAGTTCGCACACTATTACCTTTCACCAACTCAACTCCGCACAACTTATTAACCTTTTAATGCCAACACAACTTCGCCCCAACAACTTCAAATCCAAATTTCTAACACTACCACTATTTACCACAACTCAAGTACCAACAACCATGTCCATAGGTCACAATTTAAAGTATTGGTATTACATTTACCGACAAGCTCAAAATCTATTTACAATATACTGTAGTAAATTATAAACATATAAATTATGTAACTCTAATCTATCTATCTATCTATCTATCTATCTATCTATCTATCTATCTATCTATCTATCTATCTATCTATCTATATACTATATATATAATCCGGAAATTAAGGGGCAGTAATGTAATGACATAAATATATACAATTTTGTATACCATATTATTTTAGATGTATACAATTTCATAAAATATTATATAGTATAATATCACATAGTTGTAGACTTGTAGGAAATTGATTACTTAGAAAATATTTAAAATTTAGGAGTAAAGTCATAAATTGGAAAGTTGGTATAAGATGGAAAAAAAATATTTACATGACTTTCCTTAATTATAAACTACGACATAATTGTGATGTAAATATAATCTATTTATTCATATACTAGATGTAGTAGGTGTGATAGTGAAAGAAAAAACAGTCGTAGCGGGAGTACTAAAAGAAACAACCATAACAACGAGAATAATTAAAGTAATATGAGTATTAATAATAGTAAGTCTTGGGAATGTAATTCACAATCTGGATAATAAAATTTCAATAGTAGCTTCGAGAGTAGTGAAAGTAACAACAATAATAACAGAAATAATAAAACCAACATTATTAAGAGTAAGTATATTGGATGTAAATTATTAATCAGATAATAATTTTTTTTTTAATTATAAATTTTGAAAAATGACAAACATTAGTCTATTAGTAATAGAGGTAATGAATGTCTGGTGATACATTTTACGAGTATGATATTCCTAATTTTAAAAAAATACTGTATAATATAAAAATACTCCGTATATTATAAAATAAGTGTTTAATGATAAACATAGGTAGTTCGAGCAGAACCGAGCACCAAAACTAGTTAGGTCAGATATGATAAAATCTCAATCAAGGTTAAAAGAACATTTCTGTATTTTGTAATCTAAAAAATACTTCAAAGTTCAAATACACTAAAAAATCCCCTCACCCCCAAAAAAAGACTAGTTGTGTTAGGAAGAGAAAGTAACAAAGTAACAATATCTTGATTTAAGAACACATTTGTAAATGGAAATTGAACAGTCAAATAAATGTAACATATCATCATCCCTCTCCACATTTCACTGTTATTCTCTACAAATTGTAATTAGTGGGATATAAAGTAAGTATTGTTTTTCCCCTCTTTAAAAGTCTTTGAAATTCAAGCAAAGAAAAAACCCTCCTTATACTCTATTTGTTAAACAGGTACATTTTACATTATATCAATGTTCATTTGCTTATTTATTATTATTATTACTTCTTATTCTCTTTGCTTGGAAGTTTCAAACAATGGCTTGTTCTTACTTTGTTATCTTAAATTGTATGATTGTAATTAAATATTGTAGTTGTGCCTTCACGATCTATGCTATCACTTTCACTACCATTCTCATTGTTGATATTATATTACTGAATTTACATTCTTTGCTTATGCTTTTATTGTTTTTGGATTGCTTCATTTGATCATTTTTCATCAAGTTTGAGTCTTGTCATTGAGAAATGGTTTAATTTGGGGATTTGATTCTGGTTTTTTTTTTGGTGATTTTTATTGGTTGAGGTTCTAAAATGGGTCATGCTTATTTGAGTGAGTGGTTGATGGTCTTTGGGTTGAAATTTCTGGGTTTTATTGATTGAAGGAAGTTTTTCAATTGATTTGTTTTTGTTAGCTTTGGTGCTCTATGATTAATTAAAGGCATTTGAATTTGTTGTGCAGGTCCAATAATCCGATTATTCGAAAACTAAAAACGTAGTGTGACCGAGTTTTTTTTTTTAATTAAAGGCGTGCACTGTTGGTGATTTTTTGATTTGGTAATTTGTTTGATAGGTCAGAGAGGAGGTTGAATGGTTAATTATTGTTGAATTGGGTTATTTTTTTATTTTGTTGTTTGGAGTTTAGGCATTGTTAGGTTGAAATAGGTATATGGCAATAGCAGGGTTGCCAAATGTTCCAATACTTGACCCAACCATTCATGTGGAGTCTCTATCATCAGCATCAGGACGGCGTGGAAATCAAAGGATCAGAAGTACCCGTGCGTCCTCAATTCTACGGATGTGGAGGGAACTTGAGGTTGAGCGTACCAGGAATTCAACCCGTGAGAGAGGGAGGTCAAGGGTGCCTCAAGAAGGAAATGATGACTTGCCTAGCTTTCGTGAAGGTGAAGTAAGTGGTGGCCTCGAGGATTCAAGTGATAGTGAAAATGGGTCTGTTGTCAATTTTGAGAGTCATATGGGCCATGTCAACGAGCAGGAGGACCATAGGAGCATGACTTCAGGGCAATCTCGTGACCTAGGAGAAGTCGAAAGAGAGAGAGTTAGGAAAATTTTCCAGGAGTGGATGATCAATGGCGGAAATGCTGGGACCCGCCATGTTGCTCACATTAATAGAGGTTCAAGAGGTCAACTTTTTGTTGAGAATGATCGGGATAGGGTCCGAGTTGTGAGGGATTGGGTTCATATGACCAGTCAGCAAAGGGAAGTACGTGCTGGCAGTAGAGGAAACCAGGTTGCTGGGATTGCATCTCAGATTGAACATTTCCGTAATGGACAAGTTTTTAATCATGTTGAAGGTCAACCTGAAATCAGTCCGAGGCAAATTCGATTATGTGGTAGACAGGCTCTTCTTGATTTACTGGCTAAGAAGGAACAGGAAAGACGGGACGAGCTTCAGTGTTTGGAGGGGACTCGGCCAGTTAGTGGCTTTGCTCACCGTGGCCGTATTCAGGTAGGAGTGTATTGTGCATCCATGCCAAGGGTTTTAGTATTACAGAGTAATATTTCGTTGACAAATATTTCTTGTTCTCATATAAACTTCCCGGTTTCCATTTTTGGTGTCCATGAATAGGTTCTTACTTCCTGCTTTGATTTTTGCCGTTTTTTAAGGTATATTATATGGTTATTATAGTTTGTGACCCCACATTTTCATCAACTTGCATTATGGTACACATCTTACTATGTTTCTTATTTTCTTGCGCAAAGTAAAGCAGGAAGTTTGTTCATTGATGGAGGAAGTAAACTTTTACTTGGTTGTTGTATTATGGGGGCAAGATATGTGTGTTTATTTGACAATTCACTCTAGCATTGTTTTTACATCATTTGCAGGCATTACTTAGACTCAGGCCCCTTCAGAATAGGAGGAGGTCAACTGAGTCGAGGAGGCCTAGCTCAGCTGCAGAAAGTGAACTTGGATTGCTCAGGCAACGTCAAACTGTGTCAGGTTTAAGGTAATACATTTTCAATAAACGTTGTGTTAATTGGCGTCATAGAGATCATGTCAGCATTTCTGAAGTTATATCTTGTGTTTTTGTTGGATTTGAGATGGTATTGCTCTTAGGAGGTGAAGGAATCGGATGATTTTTAACGTGATTATCTATATCATGATATGATGAGATGTATCTCATACAAATGTTTTGAAAGTGGAAGATTTGATGGTAGAATTGTACTCTAGTCAGGGGCATCTTTATTCTTGTGTCATGTGTTATCTCATATGTGCTCAGTAGGCTCTGTTCATTCCTAATGAAACTGTAGTATACTTCTTTTTTAATTTGGAATATGCTGTACTACATCAAAAATTACTCGTTAAATTCTGTGCACTCTTTTTTCCAAAGAGTATCATACGTTTAACCCATTGTCAATTGGGAACTATCTCTCTGCTATTGCAGGGAAACAACCTTGTCGCGTACCACACGGTTCAGTGGTTAACTCATTTTCAGCTAAGAGTCTATTGGAAATTATTGCTCTCCTATTGCAGGGGAAACAACCTTGTCGTTTTTGAGTGTGGACATCCTGCACACAGTTAGAAGTAAAGTGTGTGAGTAACATAACTTGTATTAACAAATGACAAGTGAGGTCTCTGTCTCCTCTTTTTAAGTGAGATCTCTGTCTCCTCTTTATAAGTGAGATCTCTGTCTCCTCTTTATAAGTGAGATTTCTGTCTCCTCTAGACCTATTTGAGAACTCTGAATTGTTTTTAAATCTTTGGTAGTAAACGAGCCAATGACATTTCGTACCCTTTGTGGGACCAGGCCAAAACTACAGTATGCTGGAAGTCAATTCTCAACGTCAGAGAAATATGTTTCTCATCATTCTAATTTATGCTAATGTCCTATTCAGTACGCTTCTTTCAAGGTGAAGTAGTAGTCACTCGATGCAATTTCTCGAGGCAATTTTTGTTTTCGGTCAGTTGGACCCAACCTCTTTATCTTGCTAACTCAAGGGTAAGGCTGCATATGTCCGACTCCCATATGTGAAAATTTCGGGAGTCCTTGAGGCACATGGGTAATCTTGTTTTTGTATTCTTGTCATAATCAGTGTAGTTTCAGTTCTCAGTCGAAAGTATAAGCCATTAGTGTTAATTCCTTGCATTCATTACAGGGAAGGTTTCATGTCGAGGTTGGACAACAATCCTCATGTTCAAGCAAGTGACGTGTCTGATGGGTCCTCTGACAATGGTTCCGATACTTTTAGAGATGATGGAAGCCAGGCTAACTGCGCTAGTGAGGTCCTTGATGGTGCTCAAGATCTAAATGATCCTACAGTTGACGTGCTTACTGTTCCTCATGAGGAAACATCTCCTCTTGGCGCCGTTGATGTAACACCATCAACAGCCCTACCAAGTGTAGATCCTGCTATTCGTCCATCAGCTGATTTGAATAATCCAACCCAGCATGCTGGCATGGTTCCGGCTTCGGTGGTCCAATTTTCAAACCAAACTGTCGGCACTGGAATGGACGTCGTTCACAAACAACATAACCGGGGTGCTTTAAATTTAAACCCAGTAGCATTCTCTGAACTTGAATCTCCTCCAGGAAACGAATCGAACACTGAACCATGTAACACTGCAAGAAACTGCAGCAATGAAGACACTAGTTCTCACCAGTTGGGCACCCACGTTGAAGTTAGGCTTGAGTGTGAGACCAACAACATTGTGGAGAGTAGACCAGAGACAGCCACCACTACCAGTGTCAGTTCCAATGGTTCTTCCAATAATGAATTTTTAGAAATAAATGCCCAAGAATCTCCTAGAAGTGGACATGAAATACCCCATGAAGATTTCTCTATTAGGGAAGAAGCTGATGTGCATAATGCGTTGGTTGATCAACTTGATATATCGGAAAATCTTCATGATCATGACTTGAATGTGCCAGAGTTGGACTGGCAAGGAGTTTCGGAGTTTGAGAGTGTATGGGAAGGTAGTCCCTTCTCTGACCAATGGAGAGATAATCAAGCAGAAACAGACGGACCCCGTTGGCCAGGTGAAGTTGAAGTTCAATCTCACGAAGCACTTGAAAATGAAGGTGTAGAACAGATTGACCAAGACGAGTACTGGGATGAGAACAATTCTCTTGAAACTGGAAGAGATTGGCTGGGATTGACTTCTGGTACTGGATTGGCTTCTGACAGGGTTGATACATATTATTTCTCTGACGATGAGAACGTGTACCACATAGAGCTTAGGGAGCTTGTGAACAGGTGTTTGTCCTTGCTGCTTTTTGCACTTCATCCATACAAAACCCCTTATTTAGTGAATATTTTTACAATAAAGAAATTAGTAAAATGAGGTCGACTTAAACTTATTTAGCGAAATAGGGTCCATGTAGGATCAGATTTTCCGAAGCCGAGAAAAGGTAAAATGCACCAGTTTACGTGACTGGTTAATTCTATACACGCCACTTGGGATGGTGTGTTCTTACATTAACCAAGAAAATTTGACCATTTTAGTTTTGACGATATTTTATTTCATTCAGTTTTGCTGGTGAAGTTGGTTGTATCACTCTACTTTTTCTAAATGTCCCAGGCTCGAACCCCAGGTGGCCCCAAATTTTTTTTTTAATTTCAGATGTACTAAAAATTAACTTCTGAAAACAAATTGCTACAGCAGGGGGAATCGATCTTGCGTCTTTCCATCTTAAGAGTAAGCTGAATTCACTGTCACCAGAATTTCAGTGTCTACTACTAACACCATATACTGAATATATCATATATTAGGAAAATGAAAATTCACCAGTATTGAACACGCTATTCCCAAAGGTGTTTCCTTTCCTCAGCTTTATAAGATCCGAGCTTATGTGGACCCCCTGTTTCACCGACTAGTTTTAATTTAACCCCATTTTGATAATTTTTAAATATTTAGAGCATTATTTTAAAAAAAACTTCTATTTGTACTAATAATTTATCGTATTTTTGTTTCCTTCAATAATTTGTCATTATTGTACCTTGACGTCAACTTCTTGTTGTTGTCTCTCATAAGGCACTAACTGTTGGACATGTTTCCTATTTTAGGAGAAGAGTTTCAAGTCTTCTTGACAGTGATTTTCGTGAGAACCTAGACCGGCTGATACAGTCTTACGTGGATAGGCAAACTGATACTCCTGATGACTGGGAACATCATGAAATTTTACCTCATTTTGTGTCAAGAAATCAAGAACGGTTGCACACAGAACAGGAAGAGTCTGAATCATATGACCCACATGCAAATGGAAATGAACCTAGACTTCCTCCAAGACCTCCACCACTACCTCAGGCACACTGGGGACGGGGGTTGCATCAAACCAATTGGGCGAGACGAAACATACATCAGCAGTCTGGAACTGTAAGTGGATTATCCTTAACGATTTAAACAATCCAATTTATATTGTCCCATTTGGCTTTGGTGACTTTGATGCTCTAATGATTTAAACTTTTGACTCTTTGACCACTATTTTATCCAAATACATGTGTAGATATGATTTGATATATGTCAACTTCGATTTTCAAGCAACATGTTTTCGTAGTATATTTTTTAGAAGTTGCTATTTTTATGAAGTACTTCGTATTATTGTAAAAAGTAATGCTAAATGTCTAAATGTTAATATGGTTTTAGCAATCAATTCAAACAGGGTGATGTAAAATTGTAAATGGGGTAGAGCCGTAGAGGGAAGGGGCATATATCCTTGTCACTTTCTATGCTACTTTTCACATGCTCTTCTGGTTCTGAAAGAATGTGTCATTTATTTTTGTTTTTGAGGCGCCCACCTGTAAATCATTTAAAATGACAAACAACTCATTCACGGAGTACGTTTTTCACGAAAAACAATGCTGCGTTGTATATCTTATTAGAAAACTGTATCACTGTTATTGTATGTGTTGTGATTGAGTCAGCCTAGACTGTTGCCGAATAATCAAAATGGGGGTCCTGATTTCTGTGATCTTTTATCTGTGCATGTCCTGCTTTGAAAGATATGCGACAATTATTGATTTCTGTGATCTTTTATCTGTTGCATGTCTTCCTTATGCAATGATCCATTGATCTTAAGATCAAGCCAGATGTCTTGACACAGTTATTGCAACATTATAAATGGAAAAGGGAGCTCCATTTTTTCCTCAAGTTATGATAACTTGCTTACACTTCATCTCTAGAATGAGACCTATGTTGATTCCATACATATAAAACTTTTGTTTGGATGGAGAGATTGCGAGGGAAACGGAGGTTGAAAAAGGGCCAAAATCTCACTTTTTGTTAGCAATTTGGACTGGAGGGATTTGAAGGATCCATTTTCATCATACAAGCTATACAAACATTCTTTCAAATAAATGGTATTAGAGTTTGGTCTCCA
>JAIUZE010002661.1:0-91779 GCA_022085475.1 Heliosperma pusillum | reverse complement strand
GATGCGAAACGTTTATCCCATGTCGAACCGGAAAATGTGAATTCGGGATTCTGGCCAGATTTAGACTAGGACCGGGTATTTATATCGTCGTTCTACTAGGAGGAAATTAGTCTACATATACGAAATGTAGCATCGTGTATGAGTTCAGGAAAATGCTTATCTCGTGGATGCCTTTTAATCATACTTGCCATGTACACGGTGCTAGTGCGTTTCATTTACCGTGAGAGATGTCGTCTTGTGTTGTCGTTCTTGAATGCGTGATTTCATGATATTATTCATGGTCATTGCATGATTGGGCACCGTCTATGTATTGGGTTGTTTGAATGGATGATAACATGATGGATTTATTCATGGTCATTGCATGACTTTGCATGGTTTGTTTGTCGAGTCTCAATCTTATCAAACTTATACCGCTAACGGTGAGATGCAAGCCCTAGTGAGCGTATTCGGTTGCCTAAGAGTGTCTTCCCCGAGTCTTTGTATAACATGATGGATTTTGATTTGTATTCCATATGCTCTTATCTTTAATTATCGAATTGCCTATCTATTCTTATCGTTTCTCACATGTATACCTATTTGTATGCATGCTCTACTTTTGTATTTCCTTCTATGTACGTTTAATGTGATATGGCTGGGAGAACCCGGAGTTACTCCCCACTGATTGTGGCGTTCATGTTTTTCATGGATGAACAGGTTGCTTGCATGGTTGGCTTTTGCTTGACATTTTGGGTTCGGGTGTGAGCTAGCGGGCGTTGTCCCTGGATTAAAACAACTCTAGACGATTTTAGCTTGTTTTCTAATCACTTGTTCTTTGTTAACATTTTGAGAGACTCCGTCTCTTTGTTGTATTCCGTACTTAGTTTGTAATGTTTTGACACTCCTCGTATTTTCTACCTTGCATGTATAAAAGTTTTTAAAATACCGTATTTCCGCAAATTATTTCACATGCTTGTATGTTTTATATTTCCGCATTCGCGAGGGTTGTCACAGTTGGTATCAGAGCTTAAATCGCTCCCGACGCACACACGTGAACCCTAAACTTAAATTACTTGACCTTGAAATAATAAATGAGAGATGGGTAGAAATTAAGGACTTTACTTGGTAGTCTTTGGTGTACTTGATGTTTGTTAGGTTCTAACTTGTTTGTTGATTGTTTTGAGTGATGTTATGTTTGTTTGTATCTACCGTCTTAAGGTGGATCATTGTGTTACCTAGAAGAAGTATCCTCTACCGAAGATTTGAAGATTGACAAGCCTAATTGAAGTGTATTTCTTTCTCATCTATGAATTCTCTCGTCCTTAATGTTTTATGCTCTCTTCCTTCTATCTAGGTGCTTCTTTCTCTTCCATCTTGTTGTCTCTTGGAAATTATTCTTGATAGTTCCTCCATCTTACCATTGGTATCCTTACCTTCCTCTTGAAAATTTTTTGTGGATGTCATACCCATTTGTTTGTAGTATATTATACTTGGTCGGAAGGACTTGAATTTTGTGGAATATTAGTGATTGTTAGAATGAATTTGTGATTTGAGGAAAATGGTGTAGATCTAAATTCTCCCTATATTGATGATTGGTTGCATCTCTAAGGAAAGGTAGTAAGATAAGTTTGATGATTTTAATGCTTGATGCTTGCCATGACTAATGTGTAGATAGTTCATGGTATTTGATGGTGTAAGGTTGAATGAGTTGGCTAGGACTTCTTAACTCATTAGTAATTTAGTCTTTTGGACTTAGAAGTTTAGTATTGTTTTGAAGACCATGCTTATGATAGGTCTAATTGGTATAAATAAGAAGTTTTGAATGATATCTTGAGGTGCGAAATATTTTTGAGGTTAAGTGACGTCTTGTGGTTTCCTATTGTGTGTTTGTGAGTATAGGCTTGGTGGAAAAGCATTTGGCTATAGTTCTTGGATTTAAAGATATGATCTTATCTTATGGTATTGGAGACTCGTTTGAAGTAGTAAGGTTTCGGTAAGTTGAACCATATTACTTGAGGATTATGATGTGAGTTATGATGGAAATACCTTGGGACGTTAATGATGATGTTTGACTTGAGGTCGTACTTTGTTAATAATGAACTCGTGGGCTATATGATGTTGATAATGACGTTTTGTTCGGTGTTCTACCTTGTGGCCGTAGGAGTTGAAAAGAGATTAGTATGGAGAATTCCTTATAGGTTCTTCGGTTTTTGAAACCTTTAGGAATGTGTCAAATTATGGAGTTGAGAGAATGTTATTATGCTTGAGTTGCAATTCCGCATTTGGGAATCCGTGTGTTATGAAAGGATGGATGAATTAGGTTGTAATCGATTTGTTAAATCTAGGTGTACCTTACTTTTATAATTGTGGTACGATGGTCCCTTGTAAGAGACCTTTGTTTGGGATGAGTTGCTTTACTATCACCCTAAGTCTGAAAGGATAAATTCTGTGGAATTAAACCTTAAACCATTACTCGTGCCATCATCCCTTTTCATTTCCATTCATAAATGTTTTTGTCAAGATTGATCTTTAAGAAATCGCATGCTCGTATCTTCTTTCTTACTCAGATATCTTCATAACGCTACTATCTGCTTTGTCCCTTCCTTGACCTCGTTATTTTCAGCGCCCCTCTCTTGTAATCTCATGCCTTATTTATTCCCGTGTTCTCCTTGAGATTCCTTATCGTTTTCTATCTCGTTGCTCCTTCATCTTTTCTCTAGTGGATTGGATATTCCGTTTGTAAGGCTCAGAGAATAAGTGTAATGTATTTTGGGATTCTTTAGCTAGAATATGTGTCTTTGGATTGAGCAAATTTCATGTTGTCTTTTATCATGGAAAATAGGACCTAAACTCTAGGATGAATCCTAATAGTGATAATGAATGTTCTCCTAGTAGTTTTGGATTTGGAGTTGGGTACTCTAGTGTTATTTTGAGAATTTAGTTAATCATGATAATAGTTCGTTGTTGTTGGGTACTATAACGGATGCTTGGTATGTTATTTGGGAATTAGATGTCTCTAATTGGTGGATTCTAAAAGAGACTTTGCTTTAGGGAAATTGAGCCGGTACCCAAAGTTTGAGGAGTATTGTCATAAATGAAAATCGATTCATTTTGAGTTTTAAATGAATTAGATGATTTGAATGGTTGTCTAATTGCCAAGTAAGTGGTCATTTGTGGTTTGGAATTAGTAATTCTCTTTTATTCTTAAGGAATCATAGTTTGAAATTGAGAAATGTTCGTTGCAAGCTTTGGATAATGAGTACTCATTTGTAATGGAATATAGAGTTAGAATGGTGAACCCATTTATCTTGAGGATTATAATCACCATAGTTTACTAATGTGACTATTTATATTTGAGGCTTCGAGTGTAAGAATGATCGAATTAAGGATGTTATGGCGTATTAAAGAATTATTATAACCGCTAATGGATTGTGGATTTTCCCTTGTCGTGAGACTTTGGATGAGGCTAGTTGAATCTTAGATAATTATGTTTGTTGCTTTGATTGTGTTTTGACTTTCGACGATGAGAAAGTTCATTGTAAATTTAGGAAAATGAATTTTGGAATAAATTGAATCAAGGGAATTTCATGGTAAGTCTCCTTTACCATGTGGATTGTTAGTTGTGGAGTCTACCGTGCCGATGGACTTCAGTAGATACTAAATGGATCTGAATAATTAGGTTATTGGCCTGAAATCTCGTGATTATGGAATATTTTTGTAGGATTTCTGATTATTGAAAATGATGAGTTGCAAATTGGGTAAATTGCATTCTCTTGAGGATTTGGTTTATTAGTAGAGTTAGTAATGTCGAATTCTTGTAGATCTTCCTGCCGACTTTATCTTGATCTTCCTATCCCTAAGAGTTCGATTTGTTTTGTTTTTGCGTATTTTGTATACATTTTCATATCCTGAATTGTGTTTGTGATCTTGAGTCGCTCTATATACGTGTAATGTCTTGTTATTTGATTTTATCTTTGAGAAAACCTTCAAATTTCCATATCATATTTCTAATTTAACGTTTCAAAGAAGTCTAAAGATGGTTTGTGTACCCTCTTTTTGGAGAAAATGGATTTCTTTTGCTTTTATATTTGGATTTTGCGTTTGGTTGGATGTTTGCACTTGTTATTGGAGACGTCTGATAACTAGTCCTACACTTACTAACGTTGTTTTGAATTTCGATTTCACTATTTCAACATTGCTTTGATTTGGATAATTAGAGTTCTCGTTCGCGACGAGTATTCTTGTGATCCGTAAATAAAGTTTCGCTCTTATGAAAATTCTCCTTAAACCGTTTTCGAGAAGAACCTCGTTTCATAAATGTTTCCCTTGTAAAAGCTTTCTTGTTAATTTTTAAAACCGATTCCTGTCTTTGATACTTTTGTTTTCTACTATCAAGTTTCGAGGATGAAACTTTTTAAAAGGTGGGGTGATTGTAACACCCGGAAATGTACCCTATTTTTCTAGTGAAAATATTTTACGGATACCTTTCAGCAAATTTAAGTTTTAATTTAGAATTTTATGTTCCGAGTCGAATTTAGAATTTCCGAGTTCGTATTTGGAATTTCCGCGAGATTCCATGAGAATCCCGTCTTAAGGCGAGTTTGACTTTTGTTGACTTTTTCCCATAAATATCTCATACTCCCTTAATCTATTTCATTCAACACAAACCAAAACCCTTACTTCTTCCTTAAGCAAATATCAAAAACCCTTGCCTCCAATTTTGATCCATCTTTGAATCACCGTATCTCCTTCGTTTCTTATTGGAATTCACATAAGTTCGTCTCATTCTTCCCCTCTTACCTTCCTCTATCCGTATTGGTAATAAAATTACCGTCTTTCTCGCTTTTTAAATTATCCGTCTTTCTCAAAGTGAATGATATTAGTCTTTTATTATCTAATTGTATGTAGGTGGAGACTAGGAAGGTTTAGAATCGATTAAAGACGCGTAAAGGTAACGGTGATGGGTTACTCGATATCATTTATGAAAGTTCATAGACCCTAATTAGACTCCTCTAATTAGTTACTAAATTACTTGTTAATTTAGTGTTTAATAAAGATCTATGTAACATGCATGCGAATTATAATGCATAATAAAAAGTAAGAAGAAATTTCCTTACATTGGGAAATTTCGGTTATATGGGCACAACAAGAAACACCTTTCTTGTTGTTCTTGTGCTAGAAAGAAATAGATGATCCTCCTTGTAATCTTCAAATTAGAAGACCTCCTTTAAGAAGCACCCAAGAGAAAACCCAAACTAATCACTTAGTTTTTGACTAGAAAACACAAGTGATAAGATGAACTAATATTAGATTTTATTACTACTCTAGTAATAGGAAAATACTAGTATTTGAGATATTTTTAGAGAGATGAGGATTTTAGTGAGATAAGCACAAAATAAGAATGAACAAGTGAAGTGAAAATGAACAACAAGATTGTCCATTTAAGGACACTTGGGGTCCGGCCAAATCAAGCCTAAGTGGCCCTTATTTTGCTTAAAATAATCTCATGCAAAAATGTTGAGTGTAGTAGTGAATAAGGTTATGATCATGTGTCATAAACATGACATGATAACAAGATGTAGTGTAATACAAGAAACAACAATCATCATGTTGTACACTACCAATTTTCGGCACCCACTAGTGTCATGTGGTCCATTTTGATTTTTGATATTTGTCCCACAAATACTTATAATCATATGATTAATTATCTTGTATAATTAAGAGTTAATTTGATCATATAACAATTATATGACTCAAATTAATAAATAATATACACTTAACTTTTAAGTGATATTTTATCATTATATCAATATATAATGGGTCCCACAATGCCTAGTTAGTTTATTTTATAACTCCTTGTAAATATAATTAACTAATCACCTCTACCTCAAAGTATATGCATAACCTCAACTAATTTAATGAATTAACTATTAATCATTAAATTAAATCTTATTTAATCGTATTAAAATAAGACGTAAAATTTATTCAGTCAATTATCGTATAATTGACTAATAAACTTATCCGGAATGAGTTCGTAACTCAATTTCCAATAATTAACTCTCGTAACTAAACATATATCAAATATATATGTAAAGTACTAATTAATATGTATCGTATACAAATAATTAGATTTCTGTTTGGGTCTCATCCTATAGGTGTGACCGAAAGGGGTCAGTTGATTACCGCCGTCATACGACAATAACGTCTAACTCTAGTCAGCTGACCGTTATCGATTTACGTTAATCAACTGACGTGGAGTATCAAAATACTAGTCATCCCACTAATATTCCAAAATGAGATTTATAATATAAATGCACTATTGTGGAGGACACTTGCTCCAACAATCTCCCACTTGTCCGATACAAGTTGTGCATGTAGCCACACTATTGCGGAGGACTCCTACTCCCACAATATCTCCCACTTGTCTCGACAAGTTGTGTGCTACCAATTCTCTTGTCACTTTAGCGTCACATCCTCCCACTCATCGCAAGGTGTCTTTCAGGTCGCACTTGCGATTGGAAAAATAAATTGAGTGGTTTTCTCGATCTGGAGAGTAACTGTCTGACCGGAAAATCTACCATAGATCTCTTCCGAGCGTGGCCACGCATTTCCAGTCACTACTCCTCGAGTGGCCCAAAGATGTTAATACCCAACGTGGGTGGACAATTCCTGTTGACCCAACTTACACTGTATAATGCAAATCACCATGACCCAGTAGATGCCCATCGGCCTCCTTTCACGGCACGACCTAGGACAAAAACCAAAGTCAATCGGAAAATACACCGACTCAGGTAAATGGTCGCCAGTCTAAAGAATCGACTCATAGGAATATAATAGAAATCCCCGCCACGACCAGGCTTCAACAATTTTGATAAGGGACTCTATCATGGTCACTGTCCGACAGAGTGTCTCTACAGTCTGTCTATGTAAACGATCAGTCATCTCCATGACTCCATGGTGCTGAACCAACCATCGATCGACTTACAATCTAGTCATTTCGAGACGTCACCTTATGCAAATGACTAGGGACAATTACTAAGTTCATCATGTTCACTTGAATTGGGTTCAACCTTTCTTATAACCAATTCAGATAAAACAAAGTAATAAAATTTAGTCAATACTAAATAAAAGAGCTCATATAAAACTCGAACAATGAATGCAATTATCATATATGTAAACATTGATACAACATTCAATTATTACATATCACATAATCTAGAGGAATTCAGGAACTCGTCTTAATCCCATCGAGACGACATGACTGTCATGTTTAGCCTTTGTAAGAGGCTTGGTTAGAGGATCAGCGATGTTATCGTCTGTCCCAACCTTACATACATCTATTTCCTTCCTCTCCACGTAATCTCTAATTACATGGTATTTCCTAAGTACATGTCTAGACTTGTTACTAGACTTGGGCTCCTTTGCTTGAAAGATAGCCCCACTGTTATCACAATACATCGTGATGGGATCTGTGGCAGTAGGGACTACTCCTAGTCCTTCCAAGAACTGCCGAATCCACACAGCTTCCTTTGCAGCCTCTGATGCCGCGAGGTACTCAGCTTTTGTTGTAGAATCCGCAGTCACGCTTTGCTTGAAGCTCTTCCAGCAAACGGCTCCTCCATTCAACATAAAGACATAGCCGGATTGGGATTTTAAATCATCCCTATCAGTTTGGAAACTAGCGTCCGTGTAACCCTTTACACGCAACTCAGTCTCTCCTCCAAACACCAAGAACGAATCTTTAGTCCTTCGTAAGTACTTAAGGATGTTCTTTACGGCTATCCAGTGACTCTCACCTGGATTGGCTTGATAACGACTCGTCATGCTCAAAGCATAGGCGACGTCGGGGCGAGTGCACATCATAGCATACATGATTGACCCAACTGCTGAAGCATAAGGGATCAACTTCATGCGTTCAATCTCCTCGGTGACGGTAGGACTCTGGGATTTACTCAGAGTGATACCATGACCTATTGGAAGAAAGCCTCTCTTAGAGTCTTTCATTTTGAACCGATCAAGAATCTTATCTATATAAGCTTCTTGACTTAATGCTAGTATCCTCTTGGATCTATCTCTATAGATCCGGATACCCAAAATGCGTTGTGCCTCTCCCAAATCCTTCATCTGGAAATGTTTCCCAAGCCACTCCTTGGTAGAAGTAAGCATTGGTATATCATTCCCAATGAGAAGTATGTCATCCACATACAAGATAAGGAAAGTAACTTTGCTCCCACTAAACTTCATGTATAAACATGGTTCCTCGACACTTCGAGTGAATCCATTTTGTTTAATTACATGATCGAAGCGATGATTCCAACTCCTTGATGCTTGCTTAAGACCATAAATGGATCTCTTAAGTTTGCATACCTTCTTAGGGTTGGATTTATCCTCAAAACCTTCAGGTTGTGTCATGTACACTTCCTCTTCTAGAATCCCATTCAAGAAGGCGGTTTTGACATCCATTTGCCAAATTTCATAGTTATAAAATGCGGCAACCGCTAAGAGAATCCTAATGGATCGAAGCATAGCGACTGGGGCAAAAGTTTCGTCATAGTGTAAACCATGAACTTGAGTGAAGCCTTTTGCCACCAATCTAGCTTTGTAGACATCAATATGTCCATCTATGCCATTCTTGATCTTGTAGATCCACTTGCACTGAAGAGGTCGCACCTTCTCAGGTAAGTCTACCAAGTCCCATACTTGATTTTCGTACATAGAATCCATTTCGGATTGCATGGCCTCAAGCCAATGCTTGGAGTCGGGACTAGAAACGGCCGACTTGTAGGTTGTGGGTTCATCACTTTCAAAAAGTAATAAATCACCATCTCCCTCGATACATCCGAGGTAACGATCAGGTTGAGAACTAATTCTACCTGACCTTCTAGGGACAATAACCGTTTCAGACGAGGAGGGAACGTTTTCCTCCACTTCATTTTCGGTTTGTGGCTCTCGAACTTCATCAAGTTCGAATTTTCTCCCACTCTGCCTTTTAGAAACGAAATCGCTTTCTAGAAAGACAGCATCACGAGACACAAACACTTTGTCCTCATGACGGTTGTAGAAGTAATATCCACGAGTCTCCTTAGGATATCCTACAAAATAACATTTGTCGGATCTGGGTGCGAGCTTGTCATTAGACTTCTCATGAACAAACGCCTCGCAACCCCAAATTTTCATAAACGACAAATAAGGAACCTTTCCTTTCCATATCTCATATGGAGTTTTATTGGCTGCTTTAGTCGGGCTACGATTTAGTGAAAATATTGCGGTTAAGATGGCAAATCCCCAAAACGAGTCAGGAAGTTCTGTAAGGCTCATCATCGACCGAACCATATCTAATAAAGTTCGGTTTCTCCTTTCAGACACACCATTTAATTGAGGTGTTCCAGGAGGAGTCCATTGTGATACTATACCACAATCTTTTAGGTGTGAATCAAATTCATAATTTAGATATTCACCACCACGATCGGATCGTAGGGTTTTTATCTTCTTATTCAATTGGTTTTCCACTTCATGTTGAAACTCTTTGAACTTTTCAAAAGCTTCACTCTTATGCCTCATTAAGTAGACGTATCCATATCTACTTAAATCGTCGGTAAAAGTAATGAAGTACTTGTAACCACCTCTAGCTTGGAGAGTCATTGGGCCACATACATCGGTATGTATGAGGCCTAATACTTCACTTGCTCGTGTCCCTTTTCCGTAAAAGGAGCACGAGTCATCTTGCCCAAAAGACAAGATTCGCATTCACCATAAGATTCATAATCAAATGGTTTGAGAAGTTTCGTTGAAACAAGTCTCTTTATGCGTCGTTCGTTTATATGACCTAAACGACAATGCCAAAGGTATGATTGATTAGGTTCACCTAATTTGAGCTTCTTGCTTTCGATATGATATATTTCATTAACATTATCAAGAACATAAATGCCTCCAATAGAGATGGCTTTACCATAAAACACATCATTAAAAGAAAACGAACAACTATTGTTCTTGATTACAAAAGAGAAACCCTCCGCATCAAGTACGGAAATGGAGATAATGTTCTTAGTCAAGGAGGGTACAAAATAACAATTATTTAAATACAACTCAAGACCACTAGCTAAGGTTAATACATAAGTTCCTACGGAGACGGCGGCAACTCTTGCTCCATTCCCCATTCGTAGGTCCACATCACCCTTGGCTAGTGCTCGCACGTCCTTCAGCCCCTGCAAGTGATTACAAAGGTGAGAACCACATCCAGTATCAAATACCCAAGTGGAAGTGCAAGCATAGTTAATATCTATCATATAGAGAGAAGAGAGGATTATACCTGACGGTGTCACACATCCGTCCTTCTTATCCTTCAATACTTGGGACAATTGCGTTTCCAATGTCCCTTGCCTTTACAATAAAAGCATTCGGCTTCGGCGTGCTTCTTACCCTTAGCCTTGGCATTACTATACATTATAGCTTTGCCCTTTCCCTTTCCTTGCTTCTTAAATTGGGCCTTGGCTTTTCCCTTCCCCTTTTGAACCCCTAGCTTTAAGTTCTTCAATCTCATTGAAAGAACATCCCTTTGCTCACTCCCACTTGCTTCCATATCCCGTTCGACTTGGGTAAGGAGAGCATGGAGCTCGTGAAAGCTCTTATCCATGCCATGCATGTTATAGTTTGCCCTAGCTTGGGCAAACTTGGGAGGAAGTGAGTGAAGGATGCGGCCAACCGCTAGCTTCTTAGGAATTTTGACCCCTAGACGATCTAGAGTGTCAACATGTTCCACCATCTTAAGCACATGTGGGCCAACCTTTTGGCCCTTCTCTAACTTGGCTTCAAAAAGCCGAGTCATAGCATTGTATTGGCGAATCTCGGGTGATTGAGAAAAGGCCAATGTCACCCTAGAGAATATCTCATATGCTCCAAGGGTGATGTATTGTTGCTTAAGGCTTGAGGACATCGACCAAATCAAGACCATCTTGACGTCGTTTGCTACCTTAAGGTATTCCTCATAGGCGGCTTTGGCCGCATTAGTGGCCCTTGGGCCGGGTTCATTTGGAGGTGCCTCGGTCAAGTAGCGCAAAACGTTATCCGATAACGCCGCGCTCTTGATCGTTTGCTCCCACTCGACGAAATTAGTTCCATCGTCTTTTAAGATGCATTTGTCCATAACGGACCTTAGCCATGAGTCTTTTCCTAGTTGAACGGTGTTGTTATTGTTTGCCATTGCGAATTATGAATAACTACAACAAAATTAGGAAATATTAACATTCATTGTTTTAATCAATTTTACTTGTATAACCAATTTAAACAAGTCACTCATATAATGACCCCTCACGAAATTATATAAGCGATTCCGAGACCCGCATTTTAGACAAAAGAACATGTTATGCAACTTTTATGTAAAAGACGGTAAGTCAACTTTTGACTAATTCTACTCCTAGAACTCTCGGTTGACGGATTTCAACTAAACCCATCTCCTAGTCCCAAGATAACGCTTATCTTGTTGAGTCCAACCCAATTTAGGCGTGTGATCGTATCACCCTACTTACCCGAGGTAAAAAGGTCCACGTTGTGGTTGTCCTAATGAACACGGGTTCATAGGTGCTTCAATTGGTAAGGCTAAATCTCAATTCCTTTTTAAGTTATGTGAGAGGTCTTGCCAATTTTAGTTATTAATTCCCTATAAGTGAACTAAGTCGGTGAATTTTGAATAACGTTGAATTGACAATCGATAAATAAAATGCATGTTGGTGATTTTGGCATGTGCGGAAAAATAAAGCAAGCAATCAAATTAAATCCTAGTATGGCCACCTAGCTAATCTAATTAACTAGATGATTACAAATCGGAAACCAACTCCTTGGTCCCTTGCCTCTTCATGGAACGCCTTCCAATATGGCACCGTCTTTTGGAACACCGACTTTGGGAATCACCGTCTTCACAATAAATAATTACAAAAATACAAATGAATACATAGCAAATTCCTATTATACATTTGATCTATAAAATGAAATTATTAATTATTACAAAACGGCGATACGAAATCGCAATAAATTACAACCAAATCGGTATTCCCTTACATTACGGGTAATACCGATTAAAATAATCTAGGCCATACTAGGTACAACTTGCAATAAAATAAATAAATGACATTCATTCATTCAACAACATAAATAAAAATGCTGTAAAATCATGCCAAAATCACCCTCAACACTTGTCATGTTCATTCTAGCTCGGTTTTTACGAATTTTATCGATTTTATCTACTAAAAATCAATAATCAACACTTAAATCGTATTTAAGCTCAAACTAATTATCTAAACTGATTTAGAACTTAAAATTAGTCCCCACTAATTTCACTTGTATTTAATTAGTTTGAATTGATCGCATTTGCTATTTAAAGAGGTTTATTCATAACTTTTATGAATTAAACCCAAAATAAAATTAAAAATCATTAAAATTGAAACAAAAATATTTGTACATACTGGAACACTTCCAGGAACCTCAAGAACAAAAACATTTGCCCAAAAAATTTGAAATGATTTTATGAACAAATAGCTTTATAATAATCGGTTTTTATCAAATAAAAACCAACTAAAATAGTAAAATGATGAAAAAAATTTTCAAATTTTACCAGAATAATATAAATAATATTTTAAAATGTACAAAAAAATTTCAACTCCAGAAAGTCTCGTTTCAATTTTAAGAACAAAATAACTTCTTTAAATCGATCTTTATCCAATAAAAATCAATAACCATGCAATACATGACGAAATGTCACGAAAATTTACATACAATATGTACACCATGCATGTGATAACATCTTAAAAATTTGAGGCCAGAATCAACATGCAACTATTTTTAGTTAACTTTTAACATAAAACCGCATGCTAACTCGA
The DNA here is from genome assembly GCA_022085475.1 of Heliosperma pusillum. Classification (NCBI taxonomy): domain Eukaryota; kingdom Viridiplantae; phylum Streptophyta; class Magnoliopsida; order Caryophyllales; family Caryophyllaceae; genus Heliosperma; species Heliosperma pusillum. The sequence goes on along the minus strand of JAIUZE010002661.1, from coordinate 78,931 downwards.
TAATAAAGGCCATAAATCATAATAAATAGCAAAATAATTCGTAAATTCACCAAATTTGACCACAAACATTTTTGAGGTCAGTAGGTATGCATGAAAATCAGAAAATTTCGTGAAAACCATTTTTAACATAAATTTTCGATTTTTACTCAAGTTATCGTATAACCCGATTTTAATGCTTAAAATCAACATGCATGCTACAAGCTAGCTCTGATACCACATGAAAGTTCATAGACCCTAATTAGACTCCTCTAATTAGTTACTAAATTACTTGTTAATTTAGTGTTTAATAAAGATCTATGTAACATGCATGCAAATTAAAATGCATAATAAAAAGTAAGAAGAAATTTCCTTACATTGGGAAATTTCGGTTTATATGGGCACAACAAGAAACACCTTTCTTGTTGTTCTTGTGCTAGAAAGAAATAGATGATCCTCCTTGTAATCTTCAAACTAGAAGACCTCCTTTTAGATGCACCCAAGAGAGAACCCAAACTTATCACTTAGTTTTTGACTAGAAAACACAAGTGAAAAGATGAACTAATATTAGATTTTATTACTACTCTAGTAATAGGAAAATATTAGTATTTGAGAGGTTTTTAGAGAGATGAGGATTTTAGTGAGATAAGCATTCAAAACAAGAATGAACAAGCAAGCAAAATGAACAACAAAGTTGTCCTTATAAGGACACTATGGTCCGGCCAAGAGAGCCCTATGTGGCCTCTTATTTTGCTTAAAATAATCCCATGCAATTAATTTGAGTGTAGTAGTGAATAAGACTAAGATCATGTGTCATAAACATGACATGATCACATGTTGTAGTGTAAAACAAGCAACAACAATCATCATGTTGTACACTACAATAATCCGGCCTCCACTAGTGACATATGGTCCATTTTGATTTTTGATATTTGTCCCACAAATACTTATAATCATATGTTTAATTATCTTGTATAATTAAGGGTTAATTTGATCATATAACAATTATATGACTCAAATTAATAAATAATATACACTTAACTTTTAAGTGATATTTTATCATTATATCAATATATAATGGGTCCCACAATGCCTAGTTAGATTATTTTACAACTCCTTGTAAATATAATTAACTAATCACCTCTACCTCAAAGTATATGCATAACCTCAACTAATTTAATGAATTAACTATTAATCATTAAATTAAATCTTATTTAATCGTATTAAAATAAGACGTAAAATTTATTCAGTCAATTATCGTATAATTGACTAATAAACTTATCCGGAATGAGTTCGTAACTCAATTTCCAATAATTAACTCTCGTAACTAAACATATATCAAATATATATATAAAGTACTAATTAATATGTATCGTATACAAATAATTAGATTTCTGTTTGGGTCTCATCCTATAGGTGTGACCGAAAGGGGTCAGTTGATTACCGCCGTCATACGACAATAACGTCTAACTCTAGTCAGCTGACCGTTATCGATTTACGTTAATCAACTGACGTCGAGTATCAAAATACTAGTCATCCCACTAATATTCCAAAATGAGATTTATAATATAAATGCACTATTGTGGAGGACACTTGCTCCAACAGAAGAGCCCCCCACTGAACCCGCGCCAAGATCGTCCGCGGTGGTTCGGGCCGAATATGACCTTTATTTGAAGGTTGCTAATGACGTCAAAAAATGTCTTGATTTGGTCAATCTCACCCAAACTCAAACTCCTATTGATATCACTCGATGCATATGCGATATTCACGAGGATCACGACGATGTTTTCGCAAGCCCCTCAAATTCTCCAATATGAGGCGGCTACGAAAGTCTTTGACACTAAGCTTCAAAGGGGCCAAAAAGTTGGCTTACACGTGCTCAAAATGGTTGAGCACGCGGACACCTTAGAGCGTCTAGGGTGCAAAATTCCGAAGCAATTGGTGGTCGGTAAGATCCTTCATTCACGCATACCTAAGTTCACCCAATTTAGGATGAACTATAACATGAATGGCATGGACAAGAGTTTCCATGAAATCCATGCACTCCTCACCCAAGCGGAGAGGGACATGGAGGCTAGTGGGAGTGAACCCAAGGACGTTCTTTCCATGAAAATGAAGAACATGAACCTTGGGGTGAGAAAGGACAAGGGAAAGGGTAAGACTCTTTTCAAGAAAGTCGGCAAGGGAAAGGGAAAGGTCTTTTATAAGCCCAAGCCCAAAATCAACAAACACGCGGAGGCGGATTACTATTATTGTAATGGCAAAGGGCATTGGAAACGCAATTGCCCCAAGTATTTGAAAGACAAGAAGGACGGTTGTGTGACAACGTCAGGTAAAATTCTTTCATCACTCTATATGATAGATATTAACTTTGCTAGTACATCTTCTTGGGTATTTGATACCTGTTGTGGTTCTCACCTTTGTAATCATGTACAGGGGCTGAGGGACGTGCAAGCACTAGCCAAGGGTGACGTGGACCTGCGCATGGGAAATGGAGCTAAGGTAGCCGCAGTTTCCGTGGGCACCTGCGTTCTTCTTTTGCCTAATGGTTTAGAGTTGTATTTAAATAATTGCTATTATGTACCAACTCTTACCAAGAACATTATCTCCATTTCCGTGTTAGACATGGAAGGTTTTTCATTTTGTATTAAGAACAATTGTTGTACTTTTTCATTTAATGAAATGGTTTATGGCGAGGCCATTTCTATTTGAGGTATTTATGTTCTAGATATTGCAAAAGAAGTCTATCATGTAGAAAACAAGAAGCTAGAAACATGTGAACCTAATCAATCATACCTTTGGCATTGTCGTTTAGGGCACATAAAAGAACGACGCATAAAGAGACTTGTTTCATCTAAAGTACTCAAACCATTCGATTACGAATCTTATGGCGTATGCGAATCTTGTCTTCTAGGCAAGATGACTCGTGCTCCTTTTACGGGAAAAGGGACACGAGCAAGTGAAGTATTAGGACTTATACATACGGATGTATGCGGTCCAATGACTATCCAAGCTAGAGGTGGTTATCACTACTTCATTACTTTTACCGATGACTTGAGTAGATATGCATATGTCTACGTGATGAGGCATAAAAGTGATGCTTTTAAAAAATTCAAAGAATTTCAAAATGAAGTAGAAAACAAATTTAATAAAAGGATTAACACCCTACGATCCGATCGTGGTGGTGAATACTTAAACAATGAATTTGATTCACACCTAAAAGATTGTGGTATAGTATCACAATGGACTCCTCCTAGAACACCTCAATTAAATGGTGTGTCCCAAAGGTGAAATCGAACTTTATTAGATATGGTTCGATCTTTGATGAGTCTGACAGAGCTTCCTGATTATTTTTGGGGTTTTGCTATCTTATCTGCAATATTTTCACTAAATCGAAGCCCGACTAAAGCGACAAACAAGACCCCATATGAGATATGGACAGGGAAAGTCCCTTATTTGTCGTTTATGAGAATTTGAGGATGCGAGGCTTTTGTTAAGAATAAGTCTGACGATAAACTCGCACCCAAATCTGACAAATGTCTGTTTGTAGGATATACAAAGGAATCACGTGCTTATTAGTTCTACAATAAACACGAGGACAAAGTGTTTGTGTCTTGTGATGCAGTCTTTTTAGAGAACGATTTTATTTCTAAAAGACAGAGTGGGAGAAAATTTGAACTTGATGAAGTCCAAGAGCCACAAACCGAAAAGGACGACGAGGAAAACGTTCCCTCTTCGTCTGGCACGGTCATTATTCCTTCGGAACCTAGGAGGTCAAGCAGAATTAGTCATCAACCTGATAAATACCTTGGTATTATAGAGGAAGGTGATGACTATAATGTGTTGCTTTTTGAAAGTAACGAACCTACTACCTGCAAAGCAGCCATTGCTAGTCCCGACTCAAAGCTATGGCTAGGAGCCATGCAATCCGAATTGGATTCTATGTACGACAATCAAGTATGGGACTTGGTTGATTTACCTAAGGAGGTAAGACCTCTTCAGTGTAAGTGGATCTATAAGATCAAAAGTGGCATAGATAAACATAATGATGTTTACAAAGCTAGATTGGTGGCAAAAGGGTTTCACCCAAGTTCATGGTCTTCACTATGACGAAACCTTTGCCGCAGTTGCCATGCTTCGATCCATAAGGATTATCTTAGCGGTTGCCGCATTTCATAATTATGAGATTTGGCAAATGGATGTCAAAACCGCCTTCTTGAATGGGATTCTAGAAGAGAAAGTGTACATGACACAACCCGAAGGTTTTGTGGATCCATCAAACCCAAAGCAGGTATGCAAACTGCAATGAAACTACTCAGAAAACAAGCTAAAACAAATACAAATTGAACTAAGGTTATACACTTGGAAATTGCTCTGTTTTTGTTTGGACTCGATGCTGAAAGAAGGAGATAGATCCTTAACCAAAGCACAAAGCCAATGGTTGAAGGTTGAACCTTGATCCCAGCACAAAACTAAGGGTCTAAGCTCACTCCCAAGCACACAGCAATGGAAGTTTTCTCAAGCACACAACCAAGAGATATCAACAGAAACAATGGTTTCAGTTTTGTGTTTACTTCAAATCTGTCTTTCATTCATTGGAAATAAGCCTTATATAGGCAATGAGGTTACATCTTACTCGTTCACTACATCCTAGGGCCACAATTGTATTACAAAAGAAATAGAAATAACAGCTACATTGTTCTGACTAAAGCAATAAAGTAGAAAAGCACTTCACATAAGACAATCTGACTTAATTGGTTTGCTTGGGTTGATCTGGTGAAGGAGTGGACTTTCAAGCTTGGTTCTTGAGCCAGAATGGAGTAGGATGAATGCCAAAGGGTCTGCTAAAAGATCCTCGAGCTGGTTTGTTCAAAATAGGTAAGTTTGATAGTGACATTTGAACTACTGCAAAAAGGGCTGAATTCTGGGCAGTTTGAGTTTGTCCCTAAGCTAACTTTTGTTGTGTGCATTTCCTGGAGAAGAAATCCTGGGCAAAGTTGTAGAGGACCCTCCGAAGGACTAATATTGATCACTGGTTATGCTTGTTTGAGTGTATAAGGTCCCCATGGACCCTGTTTAGAAAGACTGTGACTGACTGACCGACTGTGGCTGAGGGTTGTTGTTGTTGTGTGAGGTTTGTTTTGTTGTTGGCTGAGTGTTGTTTTGGTTGAGGCTTGGGAAGTGGTTGGCTAGGTATTGTTCTAGCTGGTGGGGTGTTGTTTTTGCTGACATGAAATGGTATTCACTTGGCTTGAATAAGGTATTGTCATCTGGATTGAACAGGGCATTGTCATAGCTAGTCATGGTTTTGATTTCATTGTTGTTGTTGTCTTGAGCTTGTGTCTTGCCTTGATCATGTACTCCTGTTGCAACCTCCCTTTCTTGAAAAGGATTTGCTCTCAAATCTTCATCACCTTCATCATCTGATTCACCATGGTAGGGGCTCGGGTCTCCAACATTGAAAGTACCATGGACACCATAGCTTCCTGGTAGATCCACCTTGTAAGCATTTGGGCCTAGCTTCTCCAATATTTCAAATGGTCCATCAGCTCTTGGCATGAGCTTGTTTCTCCTCTTATCTGGAAACCTCTCTTTTCTTAAATGCAACCATACAAGATCCCCTGCTTTGAACTCCCTTGCTTTCTTAGGCCCTTTGGATCTAGCCTTGTACAACTCATTGAACTTTTTAATCTGCTTCTTGACTTGCTCATAAATCTGTATCATTTGTTCAACTCTTTTCTTTGAATCATAGTTTGCTTTGCTTCCTTTGACTGGGGCCAGATCTGTAGGCATGAGAGGATTAGTACCATAAACTGTTTCAAAAGGGCTATTACCTGTGCTGCTGGAGGGAGCTCTGTTGAAGGCAAATTCAGCTTGTGCTAGCTTGATGTCCCAATCTTTCAAGGACTTAGAAACAATGCTCCTCAAGATCTTTCCTAGTGTCCTGTTAGTGACTTCTGTCTGCCCATCAGTTTGGGGATGATGAGAAGTACTAAACAATAGTCTGGTCTTCAATAGCACAAGGTCCTCCAGAAGTGACTCATGAACTTTGTGTCTTTATCTGAGACAATGCTTCTAGGTACTCCATGTAACTTGACAACCTCCCTAAAGTATAGTTCAGCTACCCCCAAAGCATCCTCAGTCTTCTTACAAGCAATGAAATGTGCCATTTTGCTAAACCTGTCTACAACCACCATGATTGAATCCTTTCCCCTTTGAGTTCTTGGTAGGGCTATAATAAAATCCATACTGAGATCTTCCCATGGCTTGTTTGGTACTGGGAGTGGTGTGTAAGGGCCAACCTGAAAATGTGCTTTGGCTAGTTGACAAGACCTGCACCTTTTGAGGGCATCTTGCACATCACTGAGCATCTTAGGCCAATAGAACTGATCTTACAATATGTCAAAGGTCTTCTGCACCCCAAAGTGACCAGCAAGGCCATTAGAGTGAACTTCTTTGACCAGCAGTCCCCTATAAGGTCCCTTAGGCACACATAGTTTGTTTCCATAGAATAAGAAGCCTTCCTGGGCTGTGTACTTGCTCCCTTTCTTAATTTGCCCTTCTTGATGCACCTCCCATTCATTCCTGAAATCTGGGTCTTCCTGATAGAGTTCTTTCATGAACTCAAATCCCAACACCCTTTGTTCCATGAATGTTAACATCACAGACCTTCTAGACAGTGCATCAGCCATAATGTTGTTCTTGCCCTCTAAATATTTGCTGGAGAATGAGAAGGACTGCAAGAATTCTACCCATTTGGCATGTCTGGGATTGAGTTTATGCTGCCCATTAATGTATTTGAGGGCCTTATGATCAGAATGCAGCACAAATGGCTTAGGTTTTAAGTAATGTCCCCAATGATTCAATGCTGTCACAATGGCATAGAACTCCTTGTCATATGTGGAGTAGTTAAGCTTGGCCCCATTTAACTTCTCACTGAAGTATGCAACATGCTTCTTCTCTTGTGTAAGCACAGCTCCTATGCCAAGGCCACTGGCATCACACTCTACCTCAAAGAGTTTGTTAAAATCTGGTAGGACCATTATTGGAGATTGACACAATAGCTCCTTGATCAGGTTGAAGGACTTCTCAGCTTTCTCATTCCACTTGAACTCCCCCTTCTTCATGCAATCAGTAATAGGGGCCATGATTCAGCTAAACCCTTGTATGAATCTCCTGTAGAAAGAAGCTAACCCATAAAAGCTTCTAACATCAGTAACAGTTTGAGGAAGGAGCCATTCCTTGATTGCTTGAACTTTCTCAGGATCAACTGCTACTCCTTTCTTAGAGATGATGAACCCAAGGAAATAAACCTCAGGCTGCATGATGGTGCACTTCTCTAGCTTTCCATACAATTTGTTCTCTCTTAGGACCTTAAACAACAATTTCAGATGCTGCAAATGTTCTCCCTTAGTTGAACTGTAAATAAGAATGTCATCAAAGTAAACCACCACACACTTGCCCAAGTAGGGTCTTAGGACCTCTGTCATCAACCTCATGAAGGTACTAGGGGCATTAGACAACCCAAAAGGCATTACCAACCACTCATAGAGCCCATGTTTAGTTTTGAAAGCTGTTTTCCATTCATCTCCTGCTCTTATCCTTACTTTGTAGTAGCCCTGCCTTAGATCAATCTTTGTGAATACTTGAGCCCCACTCAACTCATCCAGAATATCATTAAGTCTAGGTATGGGGAACCTATACTTGATGGTAATGTTGTTGATGGCTCTACTGTCAATGCACATACGCCAAGTCCCATCCTTCTTTGGTACTAGCAAGGCTGGTACAACACAAGGGCTGAGGGACTCCCTTACATATCCCTTGTTTAGTAGCTCACCTACTTGAATTTGGAGCTCCTGCGTAGCCTTAGGATCACTCCTATAAGCTGGCTTGTTGGGTAAGATAGCTCCAGGTACTAGGTCAATGTGGTGTTGTATTCCCCTAAGTGGTGGCAGTCCACTAGGGAGCTTAGTAGGAAAGACATCACCCTAACTTTCTAGGATAGACTTGACCTCCTCAGGGATATCAACCATGCTTATCCCAGTCTCCTTGGCAAGTAGTATGTACACAGGTTGTAACTCACTTAGCTCTTGTACTATTTCTGACTCACTTAACAACATGACTTCCTTGGAAGCCTCACTCATGGGGGCTGGGTTGATATTTAAAGCAGGTGGTAAAGGTGCTAGGGTGATTTTCTTCTTCCCATACTTAAAAGTGTAGGTGTTGTCCCTCCCATAGTGAATGGCATCCCTATCAAACTCCCATGGCCTCCCAAGCAAGAGGTGATAGGCATCCATAGGCAAAACATCACAAAGACTTTCATCCACATACTCCTTACCAATTGAGAAAGGTACAACACATTGCTTATCCACCTTGATCTCAGCCCCTTTGTTTAACCATCTGAGTTTGTAAGGTAGGGGGTGGTCCTTAGTGGGTAGAGCTAGTTTGTCTATCAGTGTTTTAGAGGCCACATTAGTGCAGCTTCCACCATCAATAATGAGGTTACACACTCTACCCTTGATAGTACATCTGGTCCTAAAGATCTGGTGTCTCTGATCCTCTTCCAAAGGCTGGGGTTGAGTATGCATTACCCTCCATGTTACCAAACTTAACCCAGCATCAGGCTCTATCAAGTCCTCACTAGCCTCTACCTCAGGCTCTTCCATTTCATCATCACAGACCAACACCTTATCCTCTCCCCAATGAATTACTTCTAGGGTACTCAGAGCTCTCTTAGATGGACATTCTCTAGCAAAATGTCCATATCCTTGGCATTGAAAACACTTTTTGAGGGGGGTGGTTTTTCTTTGGCCTGCATCAACAGCCTTGCCTTTATCAGGGTTGAAAGGGGTCTTAGTAGGAACCACAGGTTCTCCTATCTTGACTCCTACAAAGGGTTTGAAGGTAGGGGTTCTAGTAGGTGTCTGAGAAGCACTGGCCTTTCCCTTTCCCAACTTTTCTACCCTTAAAGACAAGTTGACAGCTTCCTCAAAGGAGTATATATTTTGTAGCCAGACTTTATTAGCTAACCTCTCATCCAAACCTTCTAAGAACCTTGCTATCTTTTGCTCAGATTTCTCAAAAACCTCACATTGCAGTGTGAGTTGTTCAAAGTCTCTTAGATAAGACTCTACAGGTCTTTTGTCTTATTTCAGGTGAGTAAGCTTAATGAACATGTCCTGAGTGTAGTCCCTAGAGACAAACCTAGCCCTCATTTTCTTTTTCAGTTTGAGCCATGACTTAACAGGTTCTTTTCCTTCTCTCACCCTTAAGGTTTTCATATTTTCATACCATAGTGAGGCATAACCTTTTAGTTTCATGATAGCAACCTTAAAAGCCTTTCTATCAGAGTATCCTTTAAACTCAAAGACTCTTTCTACATACCTCAACCAATCTAGGAAATCATCAGGGTTCATGCTACCTAGAAAGTCAGGGATTTCTACCTTTATGTCTTTGTCTTGGTGTCTGAGAAGACTTTGATCTGAGCCATCTGAGTCTGACATTTCAAATTGATCTACAGGTTGCCTCCTCCTTCCTCCATGTGGGAAAGGTGCTCCTCTTCCTCGACCCCTGCCTCCTCTTGTGTCATTGTGTTGTTGGCCCTCAAGAAGTTCATTGACAGACCTGGAGACTTCCATCACAGTTCTGACAAGACCTTGAACTGTGTTTTCAAGACCTGTAATTCTCTCTTCACTCATGGTTGATTTTGTGTTTTTAATGTAGTTAGGTAAATGAACTCACAAACCAAAGCTCTGATAACCAATTGCAATAAAACTACTCAGAAAACAAGCTAAAACAAATACAAATTGAACTAAGGTTATACACTTGGAAATTGCTCTGTTTTTGTTTGGACTGGATGCTGAAAGAAGGAGATAGATCCTTAACCAAAGCACAAAGACAGTGGTTGAAGGTTGAACCTTGATCCCAGCACAAAGCTAAGGGTCTAAGCTCACTCCCAAGCACACAGCAATGGAAGTTTTCTCAAACACACAGCCAAGAGATATCAACAGAAACAATGGTTTCAGATTTGTGTTTACTTCAAATCTGTCTTTCATTCATTGGAAATAAGCCTTATATAGGCAATGAGGTTACATCTTACTCGTTCACTACATCCTAGCGCCACAATTGGCTTACAAAAGAAACAGAAATAACAGCTACATTGTTCAGACTAAAGCAATAAAGTAGAAAAGCAGTTCACATAAGATAATCTGACTTAATTGGTTTGCTTGGGTTGATCTGGTGAAGGAGTGGACTTTCAAGCTTGCTTCTTGTGCCAGACTAGAGTAGGATGAACGCCAAAGGGTGTGCTAAAAGATCCTCGAGCTGGTTTGTTAAAAATAGGTAAGTTTGATAGTGACATTTGAACTACTGCAAAAAGGGCTGAATTCTGGACAGTTTGAGTTTGTCCCTAATCTAACTTTTGTTGTGTGCATTTCCTGGAGAATAAATCCTGGGAAAAGTTGTAGAGGACCCTCCCAAGGACTAAGATTGATCACTTGTTAGGCTTTTTTGAGTGTATAAGGCCTCCATGGACCCTGTGTAGAAAGACTGTGACTGACTGACTGTGGCTGAGGGTTGTTTTTGTTGTGTGAGGTTTGTTTTGTTGTTGGCTGAGTGTTGTTTTGGTTGAGGCTTGGGAAGTGGTTGGCTAGGTATTTTTCTGGCTGGTGGGGTGTTGTTTTTGCTGACATGAAATGGTATTCACTTGGCTTGAATAAGGTATTGTCATCTTGATTGAACAGGGCATTGTCATAGCTAGTCATGGTGTTGATTTCATTGTTGTTGTTGTCTTGAGCTTGTGTCTTGCCTTGATAATGTACTCCTGTTGCACAAACTTAAGAGATCCATCTATGGTCTTAAACAAGCATCCAGGAGTTGGAATCATCGTTTCGATCATGTAATTAAACAAAATGGTTTCACTCGAAGCGTCGAGGAACCATGTTTATACATGAAGTTTAGTGGGAGCAAAGTAACTTTTCTAGTCTTATATGTAGATGACATACTACTCATTGGGAATGATATTCCAATGCTCACTTCTGTGAAGGAGTGGCTAGGGATACATTTCCAAATGAAAGACTTAGGAGAGGTCATGCGCAGCTTAGGTATCCGGATCTATAGGGATAGATCTAAAAGGATACTAGCATTAAGTCAGGAAACTTATATTGATAAGATTCTTGATCGGTTCAACATGAAAGACTCTAAGAGAGGCTTTCTTCCTATGGGAAGTGGGATCACTTTGAGCAAGTCAGAGTGTCCTACGAAACCCGAGGATATTGAACGCATGAAATTGATCCCATACGCATCTGCTGTTGGATCAATCATGTATGCTATGATGTGCACTCGTCCCGATATTGCATATGCTTTGAGCATGACAAGTCGTTACCAAGCAAATCAAGGTGAGAGTCACTGGATAGCCGTAAAGAACATCCTTAAGTACTTGAGAAGGACCAAGGATTCGTTCTTAGTGTTTGGAGGGCGAGACTGAGTTACGTGTAAAGGGTTACACAGATGCCAGTTTCCAAACAGATAGGGATGATATGAAATCCCAATCCGGCTATGTTTATATGATGAATGGAGGAGCTGTTTGCTGGAAGAGTTTCAAGCAAAGCGTTACAGCGATTCTACAACAGAAGCAGAGTACCTTGCAGCGTCTGAAGCTGCAAAGGAAGCTGTGTGGATTCGGCAATTTTTGGAAGGACTAACAGTAGTCCCTACTGCCAAAGATCCTATCACGATTTATTGTGATAACAGTGGGGCTATTTTTCAAGCAAAAGAGCCCAAGTCTAGTAACAAGTCTAGACATGTACTTAGGAAATATCATGTAATTAGAGATTACGTGGACAGAAAGGAAATTGACATTTGTAAGGTTGGAACAGATAACAACATTGCTGATCCTTTAACCAAGCCTTTGTCAAAGGCTAAGCATGATGTTCATGTCGTCACAATGGGATTGAGACGTGTACCAGAATTCTTGTAGATTATGTAATATGTAATAATTGAATGTTGTATTAATTATTTCATATATGATAATTGCATTCATTGTTCGAGTTTTATTTTAAACTCTTTTATTAAGTTTGACTAAATTTAATACTTTGTTTATCCGAATAGATTGTAAGACAATGTTGGACCCTATTCAAGTGAATAGGACGAACTTAGTATTTTGTCCCTAGTCACTCAATAAGGTGACGTCTCGAAGTGACTAGATTGTAAGTCGATCAATCGTTGGTTCAGCACCATGGGGTCATGGAGATGACTCGTCATTTACATAGACAGACTGTATGACACTCTGTCGGACAGTGACATTGTAGAGACCCTTAAATCAATTTTTTGATGCCTGGTCGTGGCAGGGTCTTCTATCTTATTCCTATAGGTCGATTCTTTTGAGTGGCGACCGTCTATCTGAGTCGGTGCAGTTTCCGATTGGTTTTGGTTGATGTTCTAGGTCGTGCCATAAAAGGAGGCCGATGGACATTTTCTGGATCATGGTTATCTGCATAATACAGAGTAGATGAATCAACATGAATTGTCCACCCACGTTGGGTACAAACATCGTTAGGCCACTCGAGGAGAAGTTACTGTAAATGCGTGGCCACGCTCGGAAAGAGATCTATGGTTAATTTTCCGGTCAGACTGTTACTCTCCCTATCGAGAAAACCACTCAAGATATTGTCAATCGCAAGTGCGACCTGAAAGACACCTCGCGTTGAGTAGGAGATGTGATAAAGAGACAAGAGAATTGGTGACGCACACTTGTGTCAGACAAGTGGGAGATTGTTGGAGTAGGTGTCCTCCACAATAGTGCGCCACATAATAAATCTTATTAAGGAATATAATTGTGATATTTATTGACTATATATATGATTAGTCAGTTGATTAACGTAAATCAATAACGGTTGGCTGACTAGAGTTTGACGTTATTGTCGTATGACGGCGGTGATCAACTAATCCCTTTCGGTCACACCTAAAGGATGAAATCCAAATAGTAACTAATTATTTGTATATGATACAGTTAGTTAGTCCATTACATATATTCGATATGTACGAGAGTTAATTGTTAGAAATTGAGTTAAGAACTCAAATTCGATTAAGTTTATTTTTCAATTATCCGATAATTGACTAATAAATTTATATCTTATTTTAATACGATTAAATAAGATTTAACTTAGTAATTAATCGTTAAATTACTAAATTAGTTGAGGTTTTGAGATAGAGGTAATTATTTAATTATATTTACAAAGAGTTGTAAAATAAATTAACTAAGCATTGTGGGACCCATTATATATTGATATAATGGTAAAATATTACTTAAAATGTTAAGTACATATTATTTATTTATTTGTGTCATATAATTTTTATATGATCAAATTAACACTTAATTATATAAGATAATTAAGCATATGATTAATAAGTATTTGTGGGACAAATATCAAAAATCAAAATAGACCAAAAATGGCCTCACATGGCCGGTCAAGTGTGTAGTGGGTAGTGATGATGGTTGCTCTTATTCATACTCACAAGTAACATGTGATTATGACATGAATAGTAAACCTAAAATCATTTTACTCACTACAACACACCAACCCTTTGCATGGCAATAAAATAAGAAGAAAAAAATCACTCTTTTGGTGATATAGGAGCCGGCCCTCTTGGCTTTAAATAGAACAATTGTTGTTCAATTCATTACTTCTTCATTCTTGCTTATTTATAATTCATCTCTCAAAACTCATCTTCTCTCTAAAAACTCTCATATACTAATATTTACTAAGTATTACTAGTGTAGTAATATATTCTAATATTAGTAGTATAATATCTATCTTAATATCTAGTTAATAATAAGGGTAGATTATTTGGTGTCATCTTGGTGCAACTTGAAGGAGGTCTTCTATTTTGGAGATTATTCTTGTTCATCCATACTTATAGCTCAAGAACAAAAAGAAAGAGTTCTTGTTGTGCCCTTTTTATTTCCATATCAATGTGAGGAAATTTCTTCTTTTATATAAATGTCTTTATATTTGCATGCATGTTACATAGATCATTAAATACTAAATTAAAAAGTAATTTAGTAACTAATTAGAGGAGTCTAATTAAGGTCTATGGACTTTCACGAATAACCCAAATGGTTGAATGGAAAGATTGCAATATAACTTCAAAATGTAACCAAATGTTTGACAAAGTAATAACTAAATGTTTAACTAATTATGAAACTAAGAAAAATATGTGTGCTAAAGCTATGAAAGATATGATAAAATATACGTGAAAAGATATCCCTAAGTGTCGAAGTCCCTCTCCTTTATATAGGGAGAGGCACTTGAAACGGTAGAATTCACAGAAGCCAAACCCCGATTGGGGTTCCCAGGCCCCGATCGGGGCCTCTTTGATCCGGGCACATTGTCTTAATTTCTCCATTTAATGCTTAAGGAATCATAAGCTATCCCTTTAAACACCTTAATTCTCCGGTTAATTGCATAGTTTAGGGTTTCCTTGAGCATCTAAAGGAGTATCCTATGCTTGATTTTGTGGACTTCTTGCTTTGGGCTTCATTTTTTGTTTTCTTTCATTTTCATTTCAATCCATTTGCCAAATCTTCATGCTTGGCTTGTCTTTTTGCTTTCATGGTCCATATTAGCTTGTTGGACTTTGGTGCTTGCTAATTGTGTTAGGAAAAAGCCTCTAAATACTTAGATTCCTACAAAACATAGCAAAAACGAGCAATGCACCTCGAACACGTAATTAGCTCATAAAAATACTAAACAAAGTGTAGTAATCATGTAAAAATCGAGCTAAATTAGGGAGTAAAATCATATAAAAATTAGACATATCAAACTCCCCCAAGCTAACCCTTGCTTGTCCTCAAGTAAGCACATAAGACTAAGACAAGATAGGAAAACAATGAAGTCCCCACAATTGCAATATCCAATTTTAAACTATCAAGCATAATGACTCAAATCCCGAAACAACATGGGCATAAGGATAATGCAAAAACATGGATGAGATTTACATGGCAGTGTAGCATGAAAGACTTCAATTGAACTTTTTGGCTCTTGCATGATCTTTTGACTTATGGACTCTCACGATACTCTCAAACTCATTTTATTGTGAAAGGATTTTTGTAAGTATCACTCACCTATCCTCGACTCATGAGAGTGTGCCAGCAATCTAATATGGTAAAAATTTCAAAACTACAAGCCAAAAACATTCAAATGCAAGCATGAAAAAGGAAGCCATAGGTAAGAAGAAGGTTAGTAAGAAATGGGCAAGAAAGGGGAACAAATGATTTATGGTATGTGGATCTAAGTCAAGCTAGAAACAACCATATGTAAGGATGCTCAATCCAAAAACTATCTGCACTGAAACTATTCAGAAAGACAACTAAACAATGACAATTTGAACTAAGGTTAAGACACTTTGCAAATACTCTGTTTCTGTTTGAATTGATTGTTAAAGAACAAGGATAGAACCTTAACCAAAGCACAAAGCCAATGATTGAGGGTTGAACCTTGATCCCAGCACACAGCTAAGGACCCAAGCTCACTTCCAAGCACAAAACAAAGGAAGTTGTCTCAAGCACACAGCCAAGAGATTGCAACAGAAACAAGGTTTCAGTTTTATATTTTACTTCAAATCTGTCTTTAATTCATTAGGAAAAGACCTTATATAGGCAAGGAGATTACATCCTATTCGTTCATTACATCCTAGGGCCACAATAGGTTTGCAAAAGAAACAGAAATAACAGCTACATTGTTCAGCATAAAGCAATAAAGTAGAAAAGTAGTTCTAATAGGACAATCTGCCTTAATTGGTTTGTTGGGGTTGAAACTGGTGGAGGGGTGGACTTCTGAGCTTGATTCTTGAGCTCAACTGAAGTGGGATGGATATCAAAGGTCCTGCTAAAAGGCCCTTGAGGTTGTTTGATCAAAAAAGGAAAGTTTGATAGTGACATGTTAACTACTGCAAAAGGCTGAAATCTGGACAGTCTGAAGTTGTCCCTAAGCTAACTCATTGTGTGTTTGTTTCTTGGAAGGGACGTCCTGGGGAAGGTTGTAGAGGACCTTCCCAAGACATAGGTTTGAGGGTTGGTTAGGCTTGGTTGATTGTGTGAGGCCCCCATGGACCCTGTTTAGAAAGGCTGTGATAGGCTGTTTTTGGCTGAGGGCTGTTTTTGTTGTGTTGGGTTTGTTGGGCTGTTGGCTGTGTCTTGTTGTGGCTTTGTCTTGGGAAGTGGATGGCTAGGCTTTGTTCTGGTTGTGGGGGTGTTGTCTTAGCAGGCTTGAAGTGGTTGTGGCTTGGACTGAATAGGACATTGTCATAACTGGTCATGGTGTTGTCTGAAAGGATGTTGTTGTCTTGAATGATGTTGTTCTCTTGATGTTGAGTCTTGTCTTGAGCTCGTGTCTTGTCTTGATCACATACTCCTGTTGCAACCTCCTTTTCTTGAAAAGGATTTGCCCTCAAATCTTCCTCACCTTCATCATCTGATTCACCATGGTAAGGGCTCAGGTCTCCAACATTGAAAGTACCATGTACCCCATAGCTTCCTGGTAGATCCACCTTGTAAGCATTTGTGCCTATCTTCTCCAATATCTCAAATGGTCCATCAGCTCTTGGCATGAGCTTGTTTCTCCTCTTGTCTGGAAATCTCTCTTTTCTTAAATGCAACCATACAAGATCCCCTGCCTTGAACTCCCTTGCTTTCTTAGGTCCCTTGGACCTAGCCTTGTACAATTCATTGGACCTTTCAATCTGCTTCTTGACTTGCTCATAAATCTGTATCATTTGCTCAACTCTTTTCTTTGCATCATAGCTTGCCTTGTTTCCTTTGACTGGTGCTAGGTCTGTAGGCATGAGACGATTAGTGTCATAAACTGTTTCAAAAGGACTTTTACCTGTGCTGCTGGAGGGAGCTCTGTTGAAGGCAAACTCAGCTTGTGCTAGTCTGAGGTCCCAGTCTTTTAATGACTTAGAAACAATACTCCTTAAGATCTTTCCTAGTGTCCTGTTAGTGACTTCTGTCTGCCCATCAGTTTCGGGATGGAGAGAAGTACTAAACAATAACCTGGTGTTCAATAGCTTCCACAAGGTTCTCCAGAAGTGGCTCATGAACTTTGTGTCTCTATCTGAGACAATGCTTCTAGTGACCCCATGTAACTTGACAACCTCCCTAAAGTATAGTTCAGCTACCCCCAAGGCATCCTCAGTCTTCTTACAAGCAATGAAATGTGCCATCTTACTGAATCTATCTACAACCACCATTATTGAGTCCTTTCCCCTTTGAGTTCTAGGTAAGGCTACAATGAAGTCCATACTGAGGTCTTCCCATGGCTTGTTTGGCACTGGAAGTGGTGTGTAAGGGCCTGCTTGAAAATGTGCCTTGGCTAGTTGACAAGACCTGCATCTCTTGAGGGCATCTTGTACATCACTGAGCATCTTAGGCCAATAGAACTGATCTTGTAATATGTCATAGGTCTTCTGTACCCCAAAGTGACCAGCAAGGCCATTGGAGTGAACCTCTTTGACCAGTAGTCCCCTATAAGGTCCCTTAGGCACACACAGTTTGTTCCCATAGAATAAGTATCCTTCCTGAGCTGTGTATTTGCTCCCTTTCTTGACTTGCCCTTCTTGATATACCTCCCATTCATGCTTGAAGTCTGGGTCTTCTTGATAGAGCTCTTTCATAAATTCAAACCCCAACACCCTTTGCTCCATGAAGGTCAACATTACAGACCTTCTAGACAATGCATCAGCTACAACATTGTTCTTACCTTCTATATACTTGCTGGAGAATGAGAAGGATTGCAAGAACTCTACCCATTTGGCATGCCTGGGGTTGAGTTTGTGCTGTCCATTGATGTATTTGAGAGCCTCATGATCAGAATGAAGCACAAAAGGCTTAGGCTTCAAGTAGTGTCCCCAATGATTCAATGCCCTCACAATGGCATAGAATTCCTTGTCATATGTGGAGTAGTTAAGCTTGGCCCCATTTAGCTTCTCACTGAAGTATGCCACAGGTTTCTTTTCTTGAGTAAGCACATCTCCTATGCCAAGGCCACTGGCATCACACTCTACCTCAAAGAGTTTGTTAAAATCTGGTAGAACCAATATTGGAGATTTACACAATAGCTCTTTGATCAGATTGAAGGACCTTTCAGCCTTCTCATTCCACTTGAACTCTCCCTTCTTCATGCACTCAGTAATAGGGGCCATGATGGAACTAAACCCTTGTATGAACCTCCTATAGAAAGATGCCAACCCATGGAAACTTCTAACATCAGTAACAGTTTGAGGAATGGGCCATTCCTTGATTGCTTGCACCTTCTCAGGATCAACTGCTACTCCTTTATTAGAGATGATGAACCCAAGGAAGTAAACCTCAGGCTGCATGAAGGTGCACTTTTCTAGCTTGCCATACAACTTGTTCTCTCTTAGGACCTCAAACAACAACTTCAGATGTTGCAAATGTTCTCCCTTAGTTGAACTATAAATAAGAATGTCATCAAAGTAAACCACTACACATTTGCCTAAGTAAGGCCTCAGGACTTCTGTCATCAACCTCATGAAGGTGCTAGGGGCATTAGACAACCCAAAAGGCATCACCAACCATTCATAGAGCCCATGTTTAGTCTTGAAAGCTGTCTTCCATTCATCCCCTGCTCTTATCCTCACTTGGTGGTAGCCCTGCCTCAGATCAATCTTAGTGAACACTTGAGCCCCACTTAACTCATCCAGAATATCATTAAGTCTAGGTATGGGAAACCTATACTTGATGGTAATGTTGTTGATGGCCCTACTATCAATACACATACGCCAAGTCCCATCCTTCTTTGGCACAAGCAAGGCTGGTACAGCACAAGGACTGAGGGACTCTCTGACATAGCCCTTGTTGAGTAGTTCACCTACTTGAAGTTGGAGTTCTTGTGTAGCCTTAGGGTCACTCCTGTAAGCTGGCTTGTTGGGTAAGATAGCTCCAGGTACTAGGTCAATGTGGTGCTCTATTCCTCTAAGTGGTGGCGGTCCACTAGGAAGCTCAGTAGGGAAGACATCACCATAACTTTCTAGGATAGATTTGACCTCTTCAGGGATATCAATGATACCCATCCCAGTCTCCTTGGCAAGCAATATGTATACAGGTTGTAGCTCACTTAGCTCTTGTGCTATTTCTGACTCACTTATCAACATGACTTCCTTGGAAGCCTCACTCATGGGGTTTTGGTTGATCTTTAAAGCAGGTGGTAAAGGTGCCTGGGTGATTTTCTTCTTCCCATACTTAAAGGTGTAGGTGTTGTCCCTCCCATGGTGTATGGCATCCCTATCAAACTCCCATGGTCTCCCAAGAAGAAGGTGACATGCATCCATAGGTAGAACATCACAAAGACTCTCATCCACATACCCTTTACCAATTGAGAAAGGTACAACACATTGTTTATCCACCTTGATCTCAGCCCCTTTGTTTAGCCATCTGAGTTTGTAAGGTAGGGGGTGGTCCTTGGTGGGTAGAGCTAGCTTGTCTATCAGTGTTTTGGAGGCCACATTAGTGCAGCTTCCACCATCAATAATGAGGTTACATACTCTACCTTTGATGGTACATCTGGTCCTAAAGATCTGGTGTCTCTGGTCCTCTTCCAAAGGTTGGGGTTGAGTATGCATTACCCTCCATGTTACCAAACTTAACCCTGCATCAGGCTCTATCAACTCCTCACTAGCCTCTACCTCAGGCTCTTCCATCTCTTCATCACAGACCAACACTTCATCATCTCCCCAATGGATTACTTCTAGGGTACTCAGAGCCCTTTTAGATGGACATTCTCTAGCAAAATGTCCATACCCTTGACATTGAAAGCACTTTTTGAGAGGGGTAGTCTTCCTTTGGCCTGCCTCAACAGCCTTGCCTTTATCAAGGTTGAAAGGGGTCTTAGTAGGAACCACAGGTTCTCCTATCATGACTCCTACAAAAGGCTTGAAGGTGGGGGTTCTGGAAGGTGTCTTAGAAGCACTGGCCTTTCCCTTTCCCAACTTTTCTACCCTTAAAGACAAGTTGACAGCTTCTTCAAAGGAGTATATATTTTGTAGCCTGACTTTACTAGCTATCCTTTCATCCAACCCCTCTAAGAACCTTGCTTTCTTTTGTTCAGATTTCTCAACAACCTCACATTGCAAAGTGAGTTGTTCAAAGTCTTTTAGGTAGGACTCTAAAGGTCTTTGGTCTTGCTTTAGGTGAGTAAGCTTAATGAACATGTCTTGAGTGTAGTCCCTAGAGACAAACTTAGCTCTCATTTTCTTTTTCAGTTTGAGCCATGACTTTACAGGTTCTTTCCCTTCCCTAACCCTCAAGGTTTTCATGTTTTCATACCACAGTGAGGCATAGCCTTTCAGTTTCATGATAGCAACCTTAAAAGCCTTTCTATCAGTGTATCCTTTAAACTCAAAGACTCTTTCTACAGACCTTAGCCAATCTAAGAAATCATCAGGGTTCAAGCTACCTAGAAAGTCAGGAATCTCTACCTTGATATCTTTGTCTTGGTGTCTGAGAAGGCTGTGATCTGAGCCATCTGAATCTGACATTTCAAACTGATCTACAGGTTGTCTCCTCCTTACTCCACCTTGTGGGAAAGGTGCTCCTCTTCCTCGACCTCTGCCTCCCCTTGTATCATTGTTCTGTTGGCCCTCAAGGAGTTCATTGACAGATCTAGAGACCTCCATTACAGTTCTGACAAGACCTTGAACTGTGTTTTCAAGACCTGTGATTCTCTCTTCACTCATGGTTGTATTTTGTGTTTTTAATGTAGTTAGGTAGATGAACTCACAAACCAAAGCTCTGATAACCAATTTGCACTGAAACTATTCAGAAAGACAACTAAACAATGACAATTTGAACTAAGGTTAAGACACTTTGCAAATACTCTGTTTCTGTTTGAATTGATTGTTAAAGAACAAGGATAGAACCTTAACCAAAGCACAAAGCCAATGATTGAGGGTTGAACCTTGATCCCAGCACACAGCTAAGGACCCAAGCTCACTTCCAAGCACAAAGCAAAGGAAGTTGTCTCAAGCACACAGCCAAGAGATTGCAACAGAAACAAGGTTTCAGTTTTATATTTTACTTCAAATATGTCTTTCATTCATTAGGAAAAGGCCTTATATAGGCAAAGAGATTACATCCTATTCATTCATTACATCCTAGGGCCACAATGGGTTTGCAAAAGAAACAGAAATAACAGCTACATTGTTCAGCATAAAGCAATAAAGTAGAAAAGTAGTTCTAATAGGACAATCTGCCTTAATTGGTTTGTTGGGGTTGAAACTGGTGGAGGGGTGGACTTCTGAGCTTTATTCTTGAGCTCAACTGAAGTGGGATGGATGCCAA
The DNA here is from genome assembly GCA_022085475.1 of Heliosperma pusillum. NCBI lineage: Eukaryota > Viridiplantae > Streptophyta > Magnoliopsida > Caryophyllales > Caryophyllaceae > Heliosperma > Heliosperma pusillum. The sequence continues at coordinate 57,597 of JAIUZE010002661.1, read as the reverse complement.
AGGTCTTGCTAAAAGGCCCTCGAGCTTGTTTGATCATAAAAGGAAAGTTTGATAGTGACATGTTAACTACTGCAAAAGGCTGAAATCTGGACAGTCTGAAGTTGTCCCTAAGCTAACTCTTTGTGTGTTTGTTTCTTGGAAGGGAAGTCCTGGGGAAAGTTGTAGAGGACCTTCCCAAGACATAGGTTTGAGGGTTGGTTAGGCTTGTTTGATTGTGTGAGGCCCCCATGGACCCTGTTTAGAAAGGCTGTGATAGGCTGTTTTTGGCTGAGGGCTGTTTTTGTTGTGTTGGGTTTGTTGGGCTGTTGGCTGTGTCTTGTTGTGGCTTAGTCTTGGGAAGTGGATGGCTAGGCTTTGTTTTGGTTGTGGGGGTGTTGTCTTAGCAGGCTTGAAGTGGTTGTGGCTTGGACTGAATAGGACATTGTCATAACTGGTCATGGTGTTGTCTGAAAGGATGTTGTTGTCTTGAATGGTGTTGTTGTCTTGATGTTGAGTCTTGTCTTGAGCTCGTGTCTTGTCTTGATCACATACTCCTGTTGCACTATCCCAAAATTTTCAATACAATTCTTAAGAAGGCTCTCCAAAATATGTGAATAAAACATGAGAGTTTCTTAAATCATCTTCTTCTTTTTTCTCTTTTTTCTTTCTCGTACAAATATACTTTTTTTTTTCATTTCATGCTTTTTTCTTTCTTTTTCTCTTTTCTTTTTCTTTCTTTCGTTTCCATCGTTTTTTCCATCATTTTTTTTTTTCAAAGCATTAAGACCAAGCTCACAATGATATTTCAAAATACAACAAATCCTAAATGAGCACCCAAACACAAATTAATCAATGCTACTAGCTCAACGAGGTAGGCAATTTTTATATGTAGCTAAGGATAATTTTTTTGTGAATGGGTTCAAAAAGGCAAATTAAATCATGTGAATGGCTTAAAAATGCTAACAAATGAATGCATGCTTATAAAGAAATGAAATTAAAACCATACTTGTGCGTATTTGATGTAGCACAAACCATAAGGAGACCTACACTCACCTAAGAGATACCGAAAATGGATGTATCGGTCTAAGGAGGCTCTACCTTACCAATTTGTGGCTTGTCAAAAGTCAAGATCAAGCTTATTAGGTTCAATTTCAATCTTCCACCTACTATGTCAAGACATCCCCATGAATGCAATTATCTCGTCAAATAATAGAGAATCATTAGCTATTAAGCTAAAATTGGGATATACAAATGGGTACAACTATGTAAACCATGACCAAAGTAGGCAAGCAAAGTATGTGAAGCACAAAAATTTCAAAGTTTCATAAATTTTCTAACTAAATGCAACTACTAACTAAAATGCAAATGCAATCGCCCCCAAGCTAAACACAACATTGTCCTCAATGTGCCAACATTTAAAAACACTCAAGCTAACCGTAAAAATGGTTCAAAGCACAAAACAGGGAAGACAAGAGGTTAATATTTAATGGAGAGTGGGAAAAATACAACTAAAGTGCAAAGCAAAAATTACTTACTAGACTAGCTAGCCTCCTCCAAGCTAGTATAAATATGGGGGAATCCTCTAAAGTGATGAAGGAAATGATGTTTCCTTGGGATTTAAATGAAGAAAAAATGAAGAACAAAGATAAAGTTTACCGTCAGGTTTGAAAATGAGGAATGTGCTGAATATATCTGTTTTGTAAGAAGCAGAAAATAAACAGGCGCCTAGAAAGTTGCAACCCCGATCGGGGCCTGGGAACCCCGATCGGGGTTTGCCCTCTGTAAGTTTATGTTTTTTTTTTTGTTTTGCAGTATCAACTTCCCCGAACGGGTTTCCGTGCTTGGGGATGCGTGAATTTCCTCATCAACTCTTCTTGTCTTCATTGTTCACCGAAATATCACCAAAAAGAAACATCGTCAAGTCTAGTGAAGTCGAAAAAGGATAAATTACGAAAAATAAGAAAAATAAAGAAATTAAAATGAAAGCAAATAAAATCTTGGGTTGCCTCCCAAGAAGCGCTGGTTTAACGTCCCGCACGACGTATGAAGTCCGAATCGGTTCAAGTGTCCGTGCGAACTCCCTCGAATGAAAACTCTTCTCCATCCAACTCATGCTCCAAAGCATCCATCTCCTCATTCCCAATCTCATCATCACCTGCAAATGATTCTAATACAAAGAGAGCCTCCAAAGGGTCTTTAGCTAAAGACCGAGAGATAGAGTCATCTATGACAATGTCCAAAACTTCAATAGAAAAGCAAGACTCTTCAAACATGGGACTTTTCATGGCACTATTCAAGTTAAATGTGACCTTATCGTCACCCACTTCCAATGTGATTTTACCTTTCTTGACATCCATTATCGCACCCGCGGTATGTAAAAAGGGTCTTCCCAAAATAATTGGGATTTGGGCATCCTCGGACATGTCAAGAACAATAAAATCAACCGAAATAAAGAATTTACCAACTTTGACGGGAACATCCTCCAAAACTCCCAAAGGACATAACCAAGTGAAAGTGACATAACAAGTAGAATATAATCATCACTTACACTACAACACTCCACCTTAATGCATGTGATTAAATTAAACAAAATAAGAGGCCATTTTCTACTTGTGTGGTCCGGCCATAGTGAGCATATAATGAACAATACTTGTTCATTTTTCCACTACTTCATTTTGTGCAATTTTACACCTCTTTCTAAAACTCTTCCTCTCACTAAAAACTCTCATATACTAATATTTCTTAAGTATTACTAGTGTAGTAATATAGTCTAATATTAGTAGTGTAACATCTATCTTATTATCTAGTTAATAATAAGGATAGATTATTTGGTATCATCTTGGTGCAACCTGGAGGAGATATTCTATTTTGGAGATTATTTGTTTTCATCCATATTTATAGCTCAAGAACAACAAGAAGGAGTTCTGGTTGTGCCCATATTATTTCCATATCAATGTGAGGAAATTTCTCCTTTTTATTTTAATGTCTTTATATTTGCATGCATGTGACATAGATCATTAAATACTAAATTAACAAGTAATTTAATAACTAATTAGAGAAGTCTAATTAACGTCTATGGACTTTCATGTGGTATTTGAGCTAGCTTGTAGCATGCATGTTCATTTTTGGACAATTTTTATTAAAGTTATAAGATAACTAATAAATCAAAAATTTTGAGTTAAAATACGATTCTGACAAAAATATTTGGTGCAAGTATACCTACTGACCTCAAAATGTTTTTAGTCAAATTTCGTGATTATAGGGATTGATTTGCTATTTGTTTTGTTTTTTGTCTTTTAAACCGAGTTAACATGCATTTTATGAGTTAAAAGTTAACTAAAAATAGTTGCATGTTGATTCTGGCCATGCAATTTTAATATGATCTCACATGCATGTCTTACATATTGTATGTAAAATTTCGTGACTTTTAATTAAGTATTGCAAGTTTGTTGATTTTTATAAGATAAAAGTCGATAATATGAGATCATAATGTTCATAAAATTGAAACATCCATTTCTGGTCTTGCAAAATTTTTGGTACATTCTACATTCTGATGTTCATCATTTTGGTGAAATTTCATAATTTGTTTCACTGTTTTACTATATTTAATGGTTTTTATTTGATAACACCATTAAATACAAAGCTATTTGTTCATAAAATTAATTTAATTGTTTTGAGCAAATGTTTTTTATTTTTATAGATTCTGGAAATGTAACAGAATGTAAAAAAATTTTTGTTTCAAAATTTTAAGATGTTTGTATTTTATTTTGGGTTTATTTCATAATTGTTTTGACTAAACCGTTATATTTAGCAAATGAAATCAAATCGATCTAATTAATGACCAACAAAATTAGTAGGGACTAATTTTGAGTTCTAAAACAGTTTAGTTAATTAGTTTGAATTTAAATGAGATTAAAATGTTGATATTGATTTTAAATGGTTAAAAATCAATAAATCCCGTAAAATCGAGCTACAATGACCACGAATGTGTTTAGGGCGATTTTGGCATGATTTTTGCAGCAATTTATTTTATTTATGGTTGAATGAATGAATGTCATTTATTTAATAGTTTATGCAAATTTTGTACCTAGTATAGCCTAGTTATGTTTAATCGTTATTACCCGAAATGTAAGGGAATAACGGTTTGGTTGTAATTTTATTGCGATCTCGTATCGCCGGTTTGTATAATTTAATAATTTCATTTTATAGAATAAATGTATAATAGGAATTTGTATATTTGTTTTTTTGTAATTATTTTTATGAAGACCGGTGACTCTCTCAAGACGGTGCCATTTTGGAAGGTGTTCCAAGTGAAGAGGCAAGAGACCAAAGAGTTGGTTTCCGAATTTATAATTATCTAGTTAATTTGATTAGGTAGGTGGTCATACTAGGATTTTTCCGTTGCTTGTTGCTTGCTTTATTTCCGCTCATGCCAAAATCGTCACACATGCATTTTATTTTCCGTTATTGTCAATTCAACGTTATTCAAAACTCACCGACTTAGTTCACTTATAGGGAATTAATAACTAAATTGACAAGATCTCTCACATATTTAAAAAAAATTTGAGATTAGCCTTACCAATTAGTAACACCTATGAATCCCGTGTTCATTCGGGCTACCACGCTCGTGGGTCCCTTTTTACCTCGGGTAAGTAGGGTGATACGATCACAAGCTAAAATTGGATTGGACTCAACGAGATAAGCGTTATCTTGGGACTAGGAGATGGATTTAGTTGAAATCCGTCAACCAAGAGTTCTAAGAGTAGAATTAGTCAAGTAATGAGTTACCATCTCTAGATAAAGGTAGCATGCGATGACTATTTTTATTTAAAGATGGGTCTTGGAATCATTTATATAATTTAGTGAGAGGTCATTATACAAATGCTAAAGTTGTTAAAATGTTTTTCAAGTAAATTAACAATGAATGTTTATATATTTCTTTTTGTTGTAGTAACCATATTCGCACAATGTCGACATCATCAAACAACGCAACCTTGGGTAAGGACTCATGGTTGAGATTCGTCATGGACAAGTGTCTCCTAAAAGATGACGGTAGTAACTTCGTTGAATGGGAATATACGATCAAGAGCGCCGCGATATCCGATAACGTGCTTCGCTACTTGGTCGAAGAGCCCCCCACCGAACCCGTTCCTAGACCGTCCGCGGTGGTTCGGGCCGAATATGACCTTTATTTAAAGGTTGCCAATGACATCAAGAATGTCTTGATTTGGTCAATCTCACCCAAACTCAAACTCCAATTCATATCTCTTGGTGCATATGCGATATTCACGAGGATTACGTCGATGTTTTCGCAAGCCCCTCAAATTCTTCAATATGAGGCGGCTACGAAATTCTTTGACACTAAGCTACAAAGCGGCCAAAAGGTTGGCCCACACGTGCTCAAAATGGTTGAGCACGCGGACACCTTAGAGCGTCTAGGGTGCAAAATTCCGAAGCAATTGGTGGTGGGTAAGATCCTTCATTCACTCACACCTAAGTTCACCCAATTTAGGGTGAACTATAACATGAATGGCATGGACAAGAGTTTCCATGAACTCCATGCACTCCTCACCCAAGCGGAGAGGGACATGGAGGCTAATGGGAGTGAACCCAAAGACGTTCTTTCTATGAAAATGAAGAACATGAACCTTGGGGTGAGAAAGGACATGGGAAAGGGTAAGACTCTTTTCAAGAAAGTTGGTAAGGGAAAGGGCAAGGTCTTTTATAAGCCCAAGCCCAAAATCAACAAACACGGGGAGGCGGATTGCTATTATTGTAATGGCAAAGGGCATTGGAAACGCAATCGCCCCAAATACTTGAAAGACAAGAAAGACGGTTGTGTGACAACGTTAGGTAAAATTCTTTCATTACTCTATATGATAGATATTAACTTTGATAGTACATCTTCTTGGGTATTTGATACCGGTTGTGGTTCTCACCTTTGTAATCATGTACAGGGGCTGAGGGACGCGCAAGCACTAGCCAAGGGTGACGTGGACCTGCGCATGGGAAATGGAGCTAAAGTAGCCGCAGTTTCCGTGGGCACCTACGTTCTTCTTTTGCCTAATGGTTTAGAGTTGTATTTAAATAATTGCTATTATGTACCAACTCTTACCAAGAACATTATCTCCATTTCCGTGTTAGACATGGAAGGATTTTCATTTTGTATTAAGAACAATTGTTGTACTTTTCTTTAAATGAAATGGTTTATGGCGAGGCCATTTCTATTGGAGTTATTTATGTTTTAGATATTGCAAAAGAGGTCTATCATGTAGAAAACAAGAAGCTCAAAACAGGTGAACCTAATCAATCATACCTTTGGCATTGTCGTTTAGGGCACATAAACGAACGACGCATAAAGAGACTTGTTTCATCTAAAGTACTCAAACCATTCGATTACGAATGGTATGGTGTATGCGAATCTTGTCTTCTAGGCAAGATGACTCGTGCTCCTTTTATGGGAAAAGGGACCCGAGCAAGTGAAGTATTAGGACTTATACATACGGATGTATGCGGTTCAATGACTATCCAAGCTAAAGGTGGTTATCACTACTTCATTACTTTTACCGACGACTTGAGTAGATATAGATATGTCTAGTTGATGAGGCATAAAAGTGATGCTTTTGAAAAATTCAAAGAATTTCAAAATAAAGTATAAAACTAATTGAATAAGAAGATAAAACCCCTACGATCCGATCGTGGTGGTGAATATCTAAATTATGAATTTGATTCACACCTAAAAGATTGTGGTATAGTATCACAATGGACTCCTCCTGGAACACCTCAATTAAATGGTGTGTCTGAAAGGAGAAACCGAACTTTATTAGATATGGTTCGGTCGATGATGAGTCTTACAGAGCTTCCTGACTCGTTTTGGGGATTTGCCATCTTAACCGCAATATTTTCACTAAATCGTAGCCCGACTAAAGCGGCCAATAAGACTCCATATGAAATACTTGAACAATGAATTTGATTCACACCTAAAAGATTGTGGTATAGCATCACAATGGACTCCTTCTGGAACACCTCAATTAAATGGTGTGTCCGAAAGGAGAAATCGAACTTTATTAGATATGGTTCGATCTATGATGAGTCTGACAGAGCTTCCTGATTATTTTTGGGGTTTTGCCATCTTATCTGCAATATTTTCACTAAATCGAAGCCCGACTAAAGCGGCAAACAAGACTCCATATGAGATATGGACAGGGAAAGTCCCTTATTTGTCGTTTATGAGAATTTGGTGATGCGAGGCTTTTGTTAAGAATAAGTCTGACGATAAACTCGCACCCAAATCTGACAAATGTCTTTTCGTAGGATACCAAAGGAATCACGTGCTTATTACTTCTACAATAAACACGAGGACAAAGTGTTTGTGTCTCGTGATGCAGTCTTTTTAGAAAATGATTTTATTTCTAAAAGACAGACTGGGAGAAAATTTGAACTTGATGAAGTTCTAGAGCCACAAACCGAAAAGGACGACGAGGAAAACGTTCTCTCTTCGTCTAGCACGGTCATTATTCCTTCGGAACCTAGGAGGTCAAGTAGAATTAGTCATCAACCTGATATATACCTTGGTATTATAGAGGAAGGTGATGACTATAATGTGTTACTTTTTGAAAGTAACGAACCTACTACCTACAAAGCAGCCATTTCTAGTCACGACTCAAAGCTATGGCTAGGAGCCATGCAATCCGAAATGGATTCTATGTATGACAATCAAGTATGGGACTTGGTTGATTTACCTAAGGAGGTAAGACCTCTTCAGTGTAAGGGGATCTATAAGATCAAAAGTGGCATAGATAAACATAGTGATGTTTACAAAGCTATATTGGTGGCAAAAGGTTTCACCCAAGTTCATGGTCTTCACTATGACGAAACCTTCGCCCCAGTCGCCATGCTTCGATCCAAAAGGATTGTCTTAGCGGTTGCCGCATTTCATAATTATGAGATTTGGCAAATGGATGTCAAAACCGCCTTCTTGAATGGGATTCTAGAAGAGGAAGTGTACATGACACAACCTTAAGGTTTTGTGGATCCATCAAACCCTAAGAAGGTATGCAAACTTAAGAGATCCATTTATGGTCTTAAAACAGCATCCAGGAGTTGGAATCATCGTTTCGATCATGTAATTAAACAAAATGGTTTCACTTGAAGTGTCGAGGAACCATGTTTATACATGAAGTTTAGTGGGAGTAAAGTAACTTTACTAGTCTTGTATGTAGATGACATACTACTCATTGGGCGGCTAGGGATACATTTCCAAATGAAAGACTTAGGAGAGGCCCAGCGCATCTTAGCTATCCGGATACTAGCATTAAGTAAAAAAACTTATATTGATAAGATTCTTGATCGGTTCAACATGAAAGACTCTAAGAGAGGCTTTCTTCCTATGGGAAGTGGGATCACTTTGAGCAAGTCAGAGTGCCCTACGAAACCCGAGGAGATTGAACGCATGAAATTGATCCCTTACGCATCTGTTGTTAGATCAATCATGTATGCTATGATGTGCACTCGTCCCGATGTTGCATATGCTTTGAGCATGACAAGTCGTTACCAAGCAAATCCAGGTGAGAGTCACTGGATAGCCGTAAAGAACATCCTAAATTACTTAAGAAGAACCAAGGATTCGTTCTTAGTGTTTGAAGCGAGACTGAGTTACGTGTAAAGGGTTACACAGATGCCAGTTTCCAAACAGATAGGGATGATATGAAATCCCAATCCGGCTACGTTTATATGATGAATGGAGGAGCTGTTTGCTGGAAGAGTTTCAAGCAAAGTGTTACAGCGGATCCTACAACAGAAGCAGAGTACTTTGCAGCATCTGAAGCTGCAAAGGAAGCTGTATGGATTCGGCAATTTTTGGAAGGACTAACAGTAATCCCTACTGCCAAAGATCCTATCACGATCCTATCGTGTTGTTGTTGGGTATTATGACGGTTGTTTGGGATATCATTTAGGAATTTGATGCCACTAATAGGTGGATTTTAAAAGAGACTTTACTTTAGGGTAATTAAGCCGGTACCCAAAGTTTGAGGAGTATTGTCGTAAATGAAAATCGATTCATATTTAGTTTTAGATGAACTAGATGATTTGAATGGTTGTCTGATTGCCAAGTGATTGGTCATTTGTGGTTTGGAATTAGTAATTTTCTTTCATTCTTAAGGAATCATAGTTTGAGATTGAGAAATGTTTGTTGCAAGATTTGGATAGTGAGTGGTCAGTTGTTATGGATTATAGAGTTAGATTGGTGAACCCATTTATCATGCGGATTAGTAACCACCATTGTTTGCTAATGTGACTATTTATATTTGAAGCTTCGAGCGTCGTATTGATCGAATTAAGGATGTTAGGGCGTATTAAAGAATCCTTATAATCGATAATGGATTGTGAAGTTTCCCTTGTCGTGAGACCTTGGATGAGGCTAGTTGGATCTTAGATAATTATGTTTGTTGCTTGAATTGTAATTGTTGTAAATAATGTTTATGGAGTTTGGCGATTTAGGATGGTTAAAGTGTAATTGAGGTAAATTATATTTTCTTGAGGACTAGTTTATTTGTAGAGTTAGTGATGTCGAATTCTCGTTGATCTTCCCTCCGACTTCATCGTGATCTTCCTATCCCTAAGAGTTCGATTTGTTTCGTTTTTGCGTGTTTTGTATATATTTTGTTACCTTGAATTGTGTGTGAGATGTGCTAGTCGCTCTATGTATGTGTAATGTCTTCTTATTTGATTTTATCTTTGAGAAAACCTTCAAATTTCCATATTGTATTTCTAATTTAACTTTTCAAAGAAGTCTAAAGATGGATTGTGTACCCTCTTTTTGGAGAAAACGGATTTCTTTTGCTTTTATATTTGGATTTTGCGTTTGGTTGGATGTTTGGACTTATTATTGGAGACGTCTGGTGACTAGTCCTGCACTTACTAACGCTTGTTTTGATTTTCGATTTCACTATTTCGATATTGATTTGATTTGGATAACTAGAGTACTCGTTCGCGACGGGCACTCTTGTGATTCGTAAATAAAGTTTCGCACTTATGAAAAATTTCCTTAAAACCGTTTTCGAGAAGAACCACGTTTCATAAATGTTTCCCTTGTAAAAAGTTTTCGTTTTAATTTTGAAAACCGATTCTTGTCCTTGATACTTTTATTTTCTACTCTCAAGTTTCGCGGACGAAACTTTTTAAAAGGTGTGGTGATTGTAACACCCGCAAATGTACCCAATTTTTTTTATAGTAAAAATATTATACGAACACTTTTCAGCGAAATTTAGTCTTAGTTTAGAATTTAATTTATCGTGTCTAATTTAGAATTTCCGAGTTCGTATTTGGACTTTAGGCGAGATTTCAAGTAAATCACGTCTTAAGACGTTATTGACTTTTTCCTTGACTTTTTCCACTTTTTCCTTCATATACTCCCTCATAACCTAACTCCCTCACAACTCAAACTTCTTCTTCCTCACCAAGTAATCCCCAAAAACCTAGCATTCATATTTGATCCACCTTGTAATCATCGCTACTCCTTCGTTACTCGCTTAAATTCGCTCAAGTTCGTCTTATTCTTTCCCTCTCATCGTCCTCTATCCGTATTGGTAATAAAATTACCATCTTTCTCAATTTTCAATTTATCCGTCTTTCTCAAAGGTGAATTATATTCATCTTTTGTTGTCTTTGTTTAGGTGGAGACCTTCAAGACCCCTATAAGGATTTCTATCTAGTGGAGGAAGACTTAGAAATCGATTGAAGACGCATAGAGGTAACGGTGAAGGGTTACTCGATATCATTACGTGTTTTAACGTGTTTTATATGATTAGTAATCATATTTGGCATAGGATTAGTATTCATAGAACTTGTATTGTTGATGATGATTGTTGTTTGTTGATGATTGTTGATGATAATTAATGATTAATGATAGTTGATAGTAGTTATTTATGATAATTTAAAATGGATGAAATTTGGCTTGAACCCCTGCGAAATTGACTAGGACCTGGACGGGTCCAGTCCAACCCGGACGGGTTTGAGCCCAAAACCCGAGCAGGACACTTCCAACCCGGACGGGTCGGATCCAACCCGGACGGGTCGGGTCTGACCCCTTTTCGTAAAATGGTCATATCTCCTTCAATACTTGTCTGTTTGGGCGTTTAACCTACCGTTGGAACCGTAAGAGAAAAAGATATCACCCCCCTTGTAATTTCTGCAATTTCATGTTTAGACCTCTAGTTATGACCGTTTGAAGTGGACCCTTGTTTTAGTTAGTTTCCAAACTTGTTGTTTTGAGAAGAGATCTATGTTTCTTATTTACTATGCTTCTTAAACTTGGTCTAATGCTTATGTATCATGTATTGATTCATGTTTATCACAGTTACATTTATATAATGCCCTATTCTCATGTTTGGTGACGGTGTTTAGTATGTCACTCTTTGAGTCGGTTTTACCTATGTTTTGATTTAAGCACAAATCGTTGAGTGCTATGAACTCTCATTCCCCGGTCATACTTTATTAACCGGTAGACTTAAATGTCGGAGCGGTGAAGTGTAACCGTGATGCCGTTGTGCATTTGTTTAGTGGGGATATGACGATGTTGTTAGGAGGCGAACGCAATGCGTTGATCGACCTGACCGTCAAATGTTGTATCCTTGCGAGGTGGTGTCATTGCATGTAGCGTACTAGCTTGACTTTTGACTATAGATCTCTTTCCGCCTGTTTCGTGTGGTTTAGCGGAATTTGGGGTACTCGACGTCTTTGTATGTTCGAGTCTTGGATGTGGAACGTCATACCACATGTCAAATCGGGAAATGTCTTATTCCGAGAGTCTGGCCAGGTTTAGACTAGGAGCGTATTACTATCGTCGTCCTACAGAGAGGATTAGAGTCTTGTGTGTACGAAATGTCTTATCGTACACGATTTCGGGAAACGTCTTATCCCGTGAATTTGTTTGTCTAGGTCATGAGTATACAAAACGTCTTATCGTATACGGTTCCGGGAAATGTCTTATCCCGTGGGCTTCCATTGGCTTGTCTTGCTATTGTACATGATGCTAGTGCGTGCCATTAACCGTGAGAGAATATGTTGTCATATTCGTATGATTTGATGGTTGTTTATAAGTTGAATTATATGTGAACATGGAGTTGGACTCTTGCATGAATTAGATGATTGACGTGGTTTATATGTCGAGTCTCTATCTTATCAAGTATATGCCGCTAACGGTGAGATTTAAGCCCTAGTGAGTATATAGGTTCCTAAGGGTGTTTTCCCCGAGTCTATCTATAATATGATGGTTACGGTTTTGTACTTCATGCACCGATATCTTTATATATTGAAATGCCTATTTATCCTTCTCGTATTTCACATGTATATTTATATATGCATGCTTCTACTTTCGTATTTCCGTTTAAGTATGTTATTTGTGATATGGCTGGGAGAACCCGTAGTTACTCCCCACTGACTGTGGCGTTCATGTTTTTCATGGATGAACATGTTGCTTGCTTGGATGGAGTTTGCTTGTTGTATTTTGGGTTCTGGTGTGAGTTAGCGGGCGTTGGCCTTGACGATTCACCCCTAGACGTTGTTTAGCTAGTTTGCCAATAACTTTAATATTTGATAACATTTTGAGAGACTTCGTCTCTTTGTAGTATATTTCATTTTAGTTTGTATGTATTTGACATTCCTCGTATTTTTTTATCTTGGCATGTAAAAAGTTTTAAAAACACCGTATTTTCCGCTATATAAATCACATGCTTGATATGTTTTATTTCCGCATTCGCGAGGGTTGTCACAGTTGGTATCAGAGCTTTAACGCTCCCGACGCACACACGTGAACCCTAAACTTAAACTACTTGACCTTGAAATAATAAATGAGAGATGGGTAGACTTAAGGACCTAATATGGTAGTCTTTGGTGTACTTGATGTTTGTTAGGTTCTAACTTGTTTGTTGATTGTGTCGAGTGATGTTATGTTTGTTTGTATCAACCATCTTGAGGTGGACCGCATGTTGGCAAGAAGAAGTCATCTTTGGCCGAAGATTGAAGATCGACGAGCCTATTTGAAGTGTACTTCACCCTCGTCGATGATCTCTCTTGCCTTTAGTGTACCTTTTTCCCTTCTTCTATCTAGGTGCTTCTTTCTCTCCCATCTTTTTTTGCCTCTTGGAAATTACTCTTGATAGTTTCCTCCGTCTTACCATTGGTACCTTTACCTTCCTCATGTAACATTTTTGTGGATGCCATACCCTTTTGTTTGTGGTATATTATACTTGGTCGGAAGAACTTTGAACTTTGTGGAATATTAGTATTTGTTAGAATGAATTTGTGATTTGAGGAGAATGGTGTAGATCTAAATTCACCCTATGGTGGTGATTGGTTGTATCTTTGAGGAAAGGTGGTAAGATAAGTTTGACGATTTTAATACTTAATGCTTGCCATGACCCATGTGTGAATAGTTCATGGTATTTGATGGTGTAAGATTGAATGAGTTGGGTAGGACTCCTTAACCCATTAGTGATTTAATCTTTTGAAGTTAGGAGTTTAGTAATATTAGAATGTCTTGAGGATCATACCTAAGTTGGAGCTAGTTGTTCTAAGTGAGAATATTTGGATGATACCTTGAGTTGTGAAATGCCCTTGAGACTAAGTGACTTCTTGTGATTTTCTAGTGTGTACTTTTGGGTATATGCTTGGTGGAAAAATACATGGCTATAATTCTTGGATTTAAAAAATATGATCTTATATCATGGTATCCGAGACTTGGTTGAGATAGTAAGTCGTCATGATAGATTAAACCATGTTACTTAAGGATTATGGGCATGAGTGGAATTTGATTAGATGAGCTATGTCGGTGATGCCTTAAGATGTTGATGATGACGTTTTGTTCAGTGTTCTACCTTGTGGGCCATAGGAGTTGAAAAGAGACTAGTATGAAGAATTCCTTGTTAGTCCTTCGGTTTTGAAACCTTTGAGAGTGTGTCAAATTTTGGAGTTAAGAGAATGTTACTATGGTTTAGTTGCAATTCCACAATTGGGAATCCGTGTTATATGAACGGATGGATGAATTGGGTTGTAATCGATTTGCTAAATCTATGTGTACCTTACTTTAATAATTTGTGGTACGAGGGTCCCTTGTAAGAGACCTTAGTTATTGGGATGAGTTGCTTTGCTATCACCCTAGGTCTAAAAGGAGAAATTTTGTGGGTTAAACCTTAAACCTTTACTCGTGCCATTGTCCCTTTTCATTTCCATTCTTGAATGTTTTTGTCAAGATTGATCTTTAAAAAATCGCAAGCTCGTACCTTCTTTCTTACTCGGATATCTTCATAACGCTACTATCTGCTTTGTCTCTTTCTTGACCTCGTCATTTTCAGCGTTCCTCTCTTGTAATATCGTGCCTGAGTATTCTCGCGTTCTCCTTGAGATTTCCTTATCGTTTCCTAACTCATTGCTGCTTAATCTTTTCTCTAGTGGTTTGGATATCCCTTTGTAAGGCTCGGAGAGTAAGTGTAATGTATTTTGGGATTCTTTAGCTAGAATATGTGTCTTTGGATTGAGTAAATTTCATGTTGTATTTCATCATGGGTAATAGGACTTAAGCTCTAGGATGAATCCTAATAGTGATAATGTTTCCTCTCTTAGTGATTTTAGATTTGGAGTTTGGTATTGTAGTGCTATTTTGGGAATCGAGTTGGGCTTGATAATAGTTCGTTGTTGTTGGGTATTATGACGGTTGTTTGGGATATCATTTAGGAATTTGATGCCTCTAATTGGTGGATTTTAAAAGAGACTTTGCTTTAGGGTAATTAAGCCGGTACTCAAAGTTTGAGGAGTATTGTCGTAAATGAAAATCGATTCATATTGAGTTTTAGATGAACTAGATGATTTGAATGGTTGTCTGATTGCCAAGTGATTGGTCATTTGTGGTTTGGAATTAGTAATTTTATTTCATTCTTAAGGAATCATAGTTTGAGATTGAGAAATGTTCGTTGCAAGATTTGGATAGTGAGTGCTCAGTTCTTATGGATTATAGAGTTAGATTGGTGAACTCATTTATCATGAGGATTAGTAACCACCATTGTTTGCTAATGTGACTATTTATATTTGAAGCTTCGAGCGTAGTAATGATCGAATTAAGGATGTTAGGGCGTATTAAAGAATCCTTATAATCGATAATGGATTGAGAAGTTTCCCTTGTCGTGAGACCTTGGATGAGGCTAGTTGGATCTTAGATAATTATGTTTGTTGCTTGAATTGTAATTGTTGTAAATAATGTTTATGGAGTTTGGCTGCAGCAGGAGCTGGGGCACAGGGCAGGGCAGAATCCAACAAGGGGGATCAAGGGGTGAGCATTGGTAACCAAGGGGAGGTCTACATGGGCATCCAGTGGTCAATCTGGGGACAAGGGATGGGTAACAAAGGGGATAAATTCAAACTGATAAGTGCTAACCAGGACCAAGTCACAATGAGGGTCCATGATAGCCAAGACACGAGCCAGGACATGAGCCAAGACACGAGCCAGGCTAACCAAAGACAAGCCTACCCACACCCAACCAGAAAATCACAAAAACAGCCTACAACAGCCACTTGGAGAAGCCATAACTACCACCACACTTCAAACCACCAGCTACCACCAAGCCCAGCTAAAACCTTACCCACCTAGGTCCAAAAAAGTCCTAGGGAACCAGTTCCAAAACACAACACAACTACCCTAAAAATCCAAATCAAAACAGCCTACCTAAAGCATAAAGCATAAAGCAGTCTTTCCATTTCTAGCTAAAAACTGAAAGACTATCTCCAAAAGTCTTTCCTTGTCTTCCCTACTATTAGAACTACTGCAGAAGAAGGTCAAGGAGCATTGATGAGCCTCGTCCACAAGTTCCAAGCCAACACCAAGCAACAAGCACAACCTGGAGCATGTCATTGTCAAATGTCTGCATTTTGTCTGTTTTATTGTTTTTCTTTTAGCATTAGCAGTCTGTATTTCTAGCCAGTATTTTGTCATCTTTTAATAGTTAATCTTGGCCCTTAGATGATACTCTAGGGTTGTAATCAGATCAAGCATTGAGGCCTATATAAGGACCCATGCTCTTTTGTACAAGGCAGTTGATTATTGAATGAAAAAACTTGAGCATTGTTCTCATTTCCAAAATCTTTCCAACTTGTGCTTTGTCTTAGTTGAAAGTCAGGCCTGATAACATCCTGTGCTAGGCTGTGGTTGTTGATCTAAGTCTGTGGCAAGTTAGATATCCCTGTGCATAGACTGTGGGGTGTTTGCTTGTTGTTTAGTTCAAGTCTGCTTACCTGTGCTTGGCTGTGGTAAGGAGTCTTAGCTAGTCTAGTTTGTTGTTTGATTCCCTGTGTTGAGCTGTGGGAGTTGAGTAACATCCATATCCAGTGCTAGATAGGAGTCTAGGGTCCAATTCCTAACACACCCCTATAATATCACTGCAATTCTGGCATCAGAGCTTTGGTTGTGAGGCCATTGTTATCCTAACTACAACAAAAACACAAAAAAAATAACCCAATGAGTGAAGAGAGGCTTGCAGGTATTGAAGGCAAGGTGGATCAGCTAGCAGGCACTGTCAATGTAGTGCTGGCTGCCTTGAACACTGTCATGGAGAACATTGCTCCTCCACTGAGGGGAAGACCACCCCTAGAGGCAGAGGCAGAGGTCGTGGCCACATGGGCATGGGAAGAGGACAGCCCCTGCAGGAGGAAGAAGGGTCAGACTCAGGAGAAAGCAACAGAACTTATGAGGAGATTCCAGAGCACACTGACAAGCATCTCAAGGTAGAAATTCCTGAATTCTCTGGTAGTTTAAACCCTGATGATCTATTAGAATGGATTAGGGATGTTGAGAAGGTATTTGAATACAAGAGTTACTCTGATATTAAGTCTTTTAAAGTTGCTGTGCTAAGATTGAAAGGATATGCATCTCTATGGTTTGATAACTTAAAGCACCAAAGGATTAAGGAGGGTAAGGAACCTCTTAGGTCTTGGTCAAAACTGAAAAAGAAGATGCTAAACAAATTTGTCACTAAAGACTACACCCAAGATCTGTTCATTAAACTATCCAAACTGAAACAAGAAGAGAGGTCTGTAGAGGCATACCTCAGGGACTTTGAGCAATTGACTCTCCAGTGTGAGGTCAATGAGAAACCTGAGCAAAGGATTGCCAGATTCTTAGAGGGCCTAGATAGGAGCATTGCTGCTAGAGTAAGGATGCAACCTTTGTGGTCCTATGATGATGTTGTCAACCTGGCCTTGAGGGTTGAGAAAATGGGGAAAACCAAACCAGCTCTACCTAAGCCTGTTACTAGACCTGCATACAAACCTTACAGTGGTATTAGGGTGGGAGAGACCCCTAAGACAACCAGCCAATCAACCACAGACAAAGGAAAAGGAGTTGTGAACTCTAAACCCAACCCCACCCCAACTGAGAACAAAATCAGATGTTTCCAATGCCAAGGTTATGGTCACTTTAGGAAGGACTGTCCTTCTAAGAGAACCATGACACTTATGGAGGTAGAAGAGTGGGAGAAGGAGGGATTAGTTGAGTATGAGGTTGATGACAGCATGGTGCTAGAGGTAGTGACAGCTGAGGAGGAACCAATGCAGGACTTGGTCATGGCTCACCCTGACACAGGCCATAACTTGGTCCTATGAAGGGTCATGCACTCTCAACATACTCCATTGGAGGATGACCAGAGGTCCTTAATATTCAGAAGCAAGTGCACCATTCAAGAGAGGGTCTGCAACTTGATCATTGATGGGGGGAGTTGTACCAATGTGGCTTCCATCACCCTAGTGAACAAGCTAAGTCTGATTACTCAAGAGCACCCACACCCCTACAAACTGAGATGGCTTAACAAGGGGGCTGAGGTGAGGGTTGATAGGCAATGCCTGGTGCCATTCTCTATTGGGAAGGTATACCAAGATGAGGTATTGTGTGATGTAGTACCAATGGATGCCTGTCACCTACTACTAGGGAGGCCTTGGGAGTTTGATAGAAACACCACTCATCAGGGTAGGGATAACACCTATAGCTTCAGGCATGGGGGAAAGAAGGTAACTTTGACACCTCTACCACCCAACCAGAGGAATTATGGGAGTCCCAATGTGCCAGAGGAGGTCAATGGGGTGTTGTTTTTATCAGAGGCAGCTATGATCAAGGAGATGAAGCAAGAACAACCTGTGATCATCTTGCTATCTAAGGAAGTAACAGAAGGGGAAGGTTCCAAGTTGCCAGCAGAGGTTGAACCTTTGATCTTGAGATACAAGGAGGTCTTTCCAAGAGAGTTACCAGATGGACTACCACCCCTAAGAGGGATTGAGCACCACATTGATTTGGTCCCAGGTTCTGTGCTGCCAAATAGGCCAGCCTACAGAAGTGACCCAACTGCCACCAAGGAGTTGCAGAAGCAGATTGAGGAGCTTATGAGCAAAGGGGTTTGTGAGGGAGTCCCTAAGCCCTTGTGCTGTACCTGCTCTACTAGTACCTAAGAAGGATGGCACCTGGAGGATGTGCACTGACAGCAGAGCAATCAACAACATTACAGTCAAGTATAGGTTCCCCATTCCAAGGCTAGATGACATGCTTGATGAGCTAAGTGGAGCTCAGGTTTTTTCCAAGATTGATCTAAGGCAGGGTTACCATCAGGTGAGGCTCAGAGAGGGGGATGAATGGAAGACTGCATTCAAGACAAAACATGGTCTGTATGAATGGCTTGTCATGCCATTTGGACTATCCAATGCACCAAGTACCTTCATGAGGCTTATGACAGAAGTGTTGAGGCCTTGTTTGGGCAGATTTGCTGTGGTTTACTTTGATGACATCCTAGTGTATAGTAGCAGCAGAGGGGAACATCTCAGGCACCTTGAAACAATCTTTGGGATCTTAAAGGAGCAGAAGCTGTATGGGAAGCTAGAGAAGTGTACCTTCATGGTTGAGGAGGTTGCATTTCTAGGGTACATTGTATCAGGAAGAGGAATCTCAGTTGATCAGGAGAAAGTTGCAGCCATACAAACATGGCCTACACCTAAAACCATCACTGAGGTAAGGGGGTTCCATGGGTTGGCTTCATTCTATAGGAGGTTCATCAAGAACTTCAGTTCAGTTGTAGCACCCATCACTGAGTGCTTGAAGAAAGGGGAGTTCCAGTGGACTGAAGAGGCCCAACAATCCTTTGAAAGTATCAAGAGGTTGATGTGTGAGACTCCAATCCTTAAACTACCTGACTTTGATCAGTTGTTTGAAGTGGAATGTGATGCTAGTGGGGTTGGCATTGGGGCAGTGTTGATACAAGGGCAAAAGCCAATTGCTTATTTCAGTGAATGGTGCCAAGCTCAAGTACTCCACTTATGATAAGGAATTCTATGCCATCATCAGAGCAGTCATGCATTGGGGGCACTACTTGAAGCCAAAGCCTTTTGTTCTGCACTCAGATCATGAGGCCTTGAAATATATCAGTGGCCAACACAAACTAAATCACAGACATGCCAAGTGGGTAGAGTTTCTACAATCCTTTACATTCTCTAGTAAGTACAAGGAAGGGAAACAGAATGTTGTGGTAGATGCACTGTCAAGGAGGCATTCTTTGCTAGCAGTCATGGAGCAAAGGGTATTGGGGTTTGAATTTCTGAAGGAATTGTACAAGGAGGACCCTGACTTTGCTGAGGAATGGATCACACAAACTGGGGGAGGAAGGACTCAAGGGGGAAAGTACATGCTGCAGGAGGGGTTCTTGTTCCAAGGAAACAAGCTATGCATCCCAAGGGGCTCTTACAGGGATCTACTCATCAGGGAAGTACACTCAGGGGGACTAGGGGGACACTTTGTGGTTCAAAAGACACTTGAAATACTGCAGGATCAATTCTACTGGCCCAGGATGATAGGGGATGTTCAGGTTGTCCTCAGGAGGTGCTCCACATGTCAACAAGCCAAGAGTTCTTTCCAGACTGGACCTTACACTCCACTACCAGTGCCAAACAAACCTTGGGAGGATGTGAGCATGGACTTTATTGTTGCACTACCCAGAACACAAAGAGGTAAGGATTCTGTAATGGTTGTTGTTGACAGGTTTAGCAAGATGGCTCACTTTGTGGCTTGCAAGAAGACTGAGGATGCTGCAAGTGTTGCTGAGCTATACTTGAAGGAGATTGTGAGGCTACATGGGGTTCCTAAGTCAATAGTCTCAGACAGGGATGTTAAGTTCATGAGTTACTTCTGGAAAACACTATGGAGACTCTTGAAGACCAGGCTTTTGTTCAGCACTTCTCACCACCCTCAGACTGATGGCCAAACTGAGGTCACAAACAAGACTCTAGGGAGGATCTTGAGGTGTCTGGTAAGCAAGTCCTTGAAGGATTGGGACTTGAAGCTAGCTCATGCTGAGTTTGCTTTCAACAGAGCACCCTCATCTGCAACAGGTCACAGTCCATTTGAGGTTGTCTATGGGATTAATCCACTTATGCCACTGGAATTAGCTAACATACCAAGGGAGGAGGTGAACTTTGATGCAAAGAGGAGGGTTGAGCAGATGGTGAAGCTTCATGAGTCAGTCAGAAAGCAAATAGAAAGGGCAAATGAGAGGTACAAGAAACAGTCCAAGGTTCCTAGGTCCAAGAAGGAGTTTGTGCCAGGGGATTTAGTGTGGCTCCACTTGAGGAAGGAGAGGTTCCCAGCTAGGAGGAAGAACAAACTCATGCCTAGAGCTGATGGTCCATTTGAAATCATAGAAAGTGTTGGTCCTAATGCATACAAGGTTGATCTACCAGGAGACTATGGGGTTCATGGCACTTTCAATGTAGGGGATCTCAGTCCATACTATGGGGATTCTGGAGATGAGGAGGCTACAGGCTTGAGGACAAGCCCTATTCAACCAGGGGAGGATGCAGCAGGAGCTGGGGCACAGGGCAGGGCAGAATCCAACAAGGGGGATCAAGGGGTGAGCATTGGTAACCAAGGGGAGGTCTACATGGGCATCCAGGGGTCAATCTGGGGACAAGGGATGGGTAACAAAGGGGATAAATTCAAACTGATAAGTGCTAACCAGGACCAAGTCACAATGAGGGTCCATGATAGCCAAGACACGAGCCAGGACATGAGCCAAGACACGAGCCAGGCTAACCAAAGACAAGCCTACCCACACCCAACCAGAAAATCACAAAAACAGCCTACAACAGCCACTTGGAGAAGCCATAACTACCACCACACTTCAAACCACCAGCTACCACCAAGCCCAGCTAAAACCTTACCCACCTAGGTCCAAAAAAGTCCTAGGGAACCAGTTCCAAAACACAACACAACTACCCTAAAAATCCAAATCAAAACAGCCTACCTAAAGCATAAAGCATAAAGCAGTCTTTCCATTTCTAGCTAAAAACTGAAAGACTATCTCCAAAAGTCTTTCCTTGTCTTCCCTACTATTAGAACTACTGCAGAAGAAGGTCAAGGAGCATTGATGAGCCTCGTCCACAAGTTCCAAGCCAACACCAAGCAACAAGCACAACCTGGAGCATGTCATTGTCAAATGTCTGCATTTTGTCTGTTTTATTGTTTTTCTTTTGGCATTAGCAGTCTGTATTTCTAGCCAGTATTTTGTCATCTTTTAATAGTTAATCTTGGCCCTTAGATGATACTCTAGGGTTGTAATCAGATCAAGCATTGAGGCCTATATAAGGACCCATGCTCTTTTGTACAAGGCAGTTGATTATTGAATGAAAAACTTGAGCATTGTTCTCATTTCCAAAATCTTTCCAACTTGTGCTTTGTCTTAGTTGAAAGTCAGGCCTGATAACATCCTGTGCTAGGTTGTGGTTGTTGATCTAAGTCTGTGGCAAGTTAGATATCCCTGTGCGTAGACTGTGGGGTGTTTGCTTGTTGTTTAGTTCAAGTCTGCTTACCTGTGCTTGGCTGTTGTAAGGAGTCTTAGCTAGTCTAGTTTGTTGTTTGATTCCCTGTGTTGAGCTGTGGGAGTTGAGTAACATCCATATCCAGTGCTAGATAGGAGTCTAGGGTCCAATTCCTAACACACCCCTATAATATCACTGCATTGGCGATTTAGGATGGTTAAAGTGTAATTGAGGTAAATTACATTCTCTTGAGGACTAGTTTATTAGTAGAGTTAGTGATGTCGAATTCTCGTAGATCTTCCCGCCGACTTCATCATGATCTTCCTATCCCTAAGAGTTCGATTTGTTTCGTTTTTGCATGCTTTGTATATATTTTGTTACCTTGAATTGTGTGTGAGATGTGCGAGTCGCTCTATGTACGTGTAATGTCTTCTTATTTGATTTTATCTTTGAGAAAACCTTCAAATTTCCATATTGTATTTCTAATTTAACTTTTCAAAGAAGTCTAAAGATGGATTGTGTACCCTCTTTTTGGAGAAAATGGAATTCTTTTGCTTTTATATTTGGATTTTGCGTTTGGTTGGATGTTTGGACTTATTATTGGAGACGTCTGGTGACTAGTCCTGCACTTACTAACGCTTGTTTTGATTTTCGATTTCACTATTTTGATATTGATTTGATTTGGATAACTAGAGTACTCGTTCGTGACGGGCACTCTTGTGATTCGTAAATAAAGTTTCGCACTTATGAAAAATTTCCTTAAACAGTTTTCGAGAAGAACCTCGTTTCATAAATGTTTCCCTCGTAAAAATTTTTTGTTTTAATTATGAAAACCGATTCTTGTCCTTGATACTTTTATTTTCTACTCTCAAGTTTCGAGGACGAAACCTTTTAAAAGGTGGGGTGATTGTAACACCCGCAAATGTACCTTATTTTTTTAATAGTAAAAATATTATACGAATACTTTTCAGCGAAATTTAGTTTTAGTTTAGAATTTAATTTTTCGTGTCTAATTTAGAATTTCCGAGTTCGTATTTGGAATTTACGCGAGATTTCAAGTAAATCACGTCTTAAGACGTTATTGACTTTTTCCTTGACTTTTTCCACTTACTCCTTCATATACTCCCTCATAACCTAACTCCCTCACAACTCAAACTTCTTCTTCTTCACCAAGTAATCCCCAAAAACCTAGCCTCCATATTTGATCCACCTTGTAATCATCGCTACTCCTTTGTTACTCGCTTAAATTCGCTCAAGTTCGTCTTATTCTTTCCCTCTCATCGTCCTCTATCCGTATTGGTAATAAAATTACCGTCTTTCTCACTTTTCAATTTATCCGTCTTTCTCAAAGGTGAATTATATTCATCTTTTGTTGTCTTTGTTTAGGTGGAGACCTTCAAGACCCCTATAAGGATTTCTATCTAGTGGAGGAAGACTTAGAAATCGGTTGAAGACGCATAAAGGTAACGGTGAAGGGTTCCTCGATATCATTACGTGTTTTAACGTGTTTTATATGATTAGTAATCATATTTGGTATAGGATTAGTATTCATAGAACTTGTGTTGTTGATGATGATTGTTGTTTGTTGATGATTGTTGATGATAATTAATGATTATTGATAGTTGATAGTAGTTATTTATGATAATTGAAAATAGATGAAATTTGGCTTGAACCCCTGCGAAATTGACTAGGACCCGAATGGGTCCAGTCCAACCTGGACGGGTTTAAGCCAAAAACCCGAGCAGGACACTTCCGACCCGGACGGGTCGGGTCCGACCCCTTTTCGTAAAAGGGTCATATGTCCTTCAAAACTTGTCTGTTTGGGGCGTGTAACCTACCGTTGGAACCGTAATAGGATAAGCT
Source organism: Heliosperma pusillum (assembly GCA_022085475.1). NCBI lineage: Eukaryota > Viridiplantae > Streptophyta > Magnoliopsida > Caryophyllales > Caryophyllaceae > Heliosperma > Heliosperma pusillum. Next base: position 33,918 of record JAIUZE010002661.1, on the reverse strand, counting down.
ATCACCTCCCTCTAGAATTTATGCATTTGCATGTCTAGAACTCTAGTTATGACCGTTTGAAGTGGACCCTTGTTTTAGTTAGTTTCCAAAATTGTTGTTTTGAGAAGAGATCTATGTTTCTTATTTACTATGCTTCTTAAACTTGGTCTAATGCTAATGTATCATATATTGATTCATGTTTATCACAGTTACATTTATATAATGCCCTATTCTCATGTTTGGTGACGGTGTTTAGTATGTCACTCTTTGAGTCGGTTTTACCTATGTTTTGATTTAAGCACAAATCGTTGAGTGCTATGAACTCTCATTCCCCGGTCATACTTTATTAACCGGTAGACTTAAATGTCGGAGCGGTGAAGTGTAACCGTGATGCCTTTGTGCATTTGTTTAGTGGGGATATGACGACGTTGTTAGGAGGCGAACGCAATGCGTTGATCGACCCGACCGTCAAATGTTGTATCCTTGCGAGGTGGTGTCATTGCATGTAGCGTACTAGCTTGACTTTTGACTATAGATCTCTTTCCGCCTCTTTCATGTGGTTTAGCCGAATTTGGGGTACTCGACGTCTTTGTATGTTTGAGTCTTGGATGTGGAACGTCATACCACATGTCGAATCGGGAAATGTCTTATTCCGAGAGTCTGGCCAGGTTTAGACTAGAACCGTATTATTATCGTCGTCCTACCGAGAGGATTAGAGTCTTGTGTGTACGAAATGTCTTATCGTACACAATTCCGGGAAACGTCTTATCCCGTGAATTTGTTTGTCTAGGTCATGAGTATACGAAACGTCTTATCGTATATGGTTTTGGGAAATGTCTTATCCCGTGGGCTTCCATTGGCTTGTCTTCTTATTGTACATGATGCTAGTGCGTGCCATTAACCGTGAGAGAATATGTTGTCATATTCGTATGATTTGATGGTTGTTTATAAGTTGAATTATACGTGAACATTGAGTTGGACTCTTGCATGAATTAGATGATTGACGTGGTTTATATGTCGAGTCTCTATCTTATCAAGTATGTGCCGCTAACGGTGAGATGTAAGCCCTAGTGAGTATATAGTTGCCTAAGGGTGTTTTCCCCGAGTCTATCTATAATATGATGGTTACGGTTTTGTACTTCATGAACCGATCTCTTTATATATTGAAATGCCTATTTATCCTTCTCGTATTTTACATGTATATTTATATATGCATGCTTCTACTTTCGTATTTCCGTTTAAGTATGTTATTTGTGATATGGCTGGGAGAACCCGGAGTTACTCCCCACTGACTGTGGCATTCATGTTTTTCATGGATGAACAGGTTGCTTGCTTGGATGGATTTTGCTTGTGGTATTTTGGGTTCGGGTGTGATCTAGCGGGCGTTGGCCTTGACGATTCACCCATATACGTTGTTTAGCTAGTTTGCCAATAACTTTGATATTTGATAACATTTTGAGAGACTTCGTCTCTTTGTAGTATATTCCATTTTAGTTTGTATCTATTTGACATTCCTCGTATTTTTTTATCTTGGCATGTAAAAAGTTTTAAAAACACTGTATTTTCCGCTATATAAATCACATGCTTGTTATGTTTTATTTCCGCATTCGCGAGGGTTGTCATAGTTGGACCCTATTCAAGTGAAAAGGACGAACTTAGTATTTTGTCCCTAGTCACTCAATGAGGTGACGTCTCGAAGTGAATAGATTGTAAGTTGATCGATGGTTGGTTCAACACCATGGGGTCATGGAGATGACTGGTCGTTTACATAGACAGATTGTATGACACTCTGTCGGACAGTGACATTTGTAAAGACCCTTAAATCAATTATTTGATGCCTGGTCGTGGAAGGGTCTTGTATGTTATTCCTATGAGTCGATTCTTTAGACTGGCGACCATTTACCTGAGTCGGTGTAGTTTTCGATTGACTTTGGTTTTTGTCCTAGGTCGTGCCGTGAAAGGAGGCCGATGGGCAACTTCTGGTTCATGGGGATCTGCATCATACAGTGTAAGATGGGTCAACGGGAATTGTCCACCCACGTATGGTATTAACATCTTCGGGCCACTCGAGGAGAAGTTACTGTAAATGCGTGGCCACGCTCGGAAAGAGATCTATGGTATATTTTCCGGTTAGACAGTTACTCTCCCTATCGAGAAAACCACTCTAGATATAATCAATCGCAAATACGACCTGAAAGACACCTTGCGTTGAGTGGAGATGTGATAAAGAGACAAGAGAATTGGTGACGCACACTTGTGTCAGACAAGTGGGAGATTGTTGGAGTAGGTGTCCTTCACAATAGTGCGCCACTTAATAAATCTCATTAAGGAATATAATTGGGATATTTATTGACTATATATATGATTAGTCAGTTATTTTAACGTAAAGCAATAACGGTTGGCTGACTAGAGTTTGACGTTATTGTCGTATGACGTCGGTGATCAACAGATCCCTTTCGGTCACACCTAAAGGATGAAAACCAAATAGTAATTAATTATTTGTATATGATACAGTTAATTAGTCCATTACATAATTCGATATGTACGAGAGTTAATTATTAGAAATTGAGTTAAGAACTCAAATTCGATTAAGTTTATTTTTCAATTATGCGATAATTGACTAATAAATTTATATCTTATTTTAATACGATTAAATAAGATTTAACGTAGTAATTAATCGTTAAATTACTAAATTAGTTGAGGTTTTGAGATAGAGTTAATTAGTTAATTATATTTACAAGGAGTTGTAAAATAAATTAACTAAGCATTGTGGGACCCATTATATATTGATATAATGGTAAAATATTACTTAAAATGTTAAGTACATATTATTTATTTAATTATGTCATATAATTGTTATATGATCATATTAAGACTTAATTATACAAGATAATTAAGCATATGATTAATAAGTATTTGTGGGACAAATATCAAAAATCAAAATGGACCATATAAGGCCATAGTGGCCGGTCATATTGTTAGTAGTGAGGTGATGATTGTTGTTCTTATACACACTCACAAGTCACCAAGTGAAAGTGACATAACAAGTAGAATATAATCATCACTTACACTACAACACTCCACCTTAATGCATGTGATTAAATTAAACAAAATAAGAGGCCATTTTGGACTTGTGTGGTCCGGCCATAGTGAGCATATAATGAACAATAGTTGTTCATTTTTCCACTACTTCATTTTGTGCAATTTTACACTTCTATTTAAAACTCTTCCTCTTACTAAAAACTCTCATATACTAATATTTCTTAAGTATTACCAGTGTAGTAATATAGTCTAATATTAGTAATGTAACATCTATCTTATTATCTAGTTAATAATAAGGGTAGATTATTTGGTATCATCTTGGTGCAACTTGGAGGAGATCTTTTATTTTGGAGATTATTTGTGTTCATCCATATTTATAGCTCAAGAACAACAAGAAGGTGTTCTTGTTGTGCCCATATTATTTCCATATCAATGTGAGGAAATTTCTCCTTTTTATTTTAATGTCTTTATATTTGCATGCATGTTACATAGATCATTAAATACTAAATTAACAAGTAATTTAGTAACTAATTAGAGGAGTCTAATTAAGGTCTGTTGACGAGCTTAAAAGCGGTGTCGCTAATTCCGCTAATTAGCTACGATCAAATAACAATTTATATCTCCTAAACAAACACAAACTATCTTAAATAAAGGTAGTAAATGGTAAGAATAGGGTCGAACCCAAGAGAAGGCGAAATTAAGCTAAATCTAGACTCTAAACAATTAGCTAAGACACTAATTAAGAAACTAAACACTAATTAAGGTACTAATTACTAATTAAGACACTAATTGCTAATAATTACAAACAATAATATTCTCAATGAGAAAACATGTAGATTAACATATAAGAAGAAATTTGGTTAAATAGATCACTCACATTGAAACATTAAATTCTAGGCTAGACAATAGAACAAACACCTTCTATGCAAGAAATCAAATATGAGAAAAGTACTTAGTGCAATTATCCCAAGTAACACAACAATTAGCAAAGATGACCCTTTTTTTACCGCTCTTCTTATTTATCTAATACTACCTCCTAAGAAATAGTCAACATGGATTAAACCAACCAAGATTGACCCTTTACAACTTAACCAATACTTATTAAAACATAAGCACAATGAAAGGAGTAAGCTTTAAGTATTAAACCAAAGGATTAAGCTAGAATCATGCAACTCAACACTAAACCATGTTAAAATTACACAGCATATAATTTATCACTCAAAAGACTCTAACTTTAAACCAAAGTTGAAGTCTTTCAAGTTTACTTCACACATTCAAGTATAGGTTGACAAATCCTACCAAGAACAAGCATCCATTAAGCAAATAAGATGTCAAGCTAGTCAAACTAATCATTCATCTACTCAACATGAAAGATTAACACAAATAAAGTATATTAAATAAGGAAGAAGAGGATTAGAGAGTCATACAATGCTAAAGGTGTGAACTTGTTCAAATAACACCATGTAATGGAAGATTAGCTACCCATAATCCAAATATTACAACCCATATCAAAGTTCAACCAAATTAGAAAACCAAAATGAAGAACAAAAGTTGAGAGAATTCTAATGTGTTGTGTTGTGGAATGTTGTATTCAATGTTGTGTTCTTCCTCTCTACAATTTGCTTCTTATATACCCTTGGTCCGAAAACCTAGGGGCCTTGAGAAAATGGGCTTCAAAGAACAAGAAGGCGGAAAGATGGTCGCATACCAGCAGTGTCGGACGCTGGCAGCGTCACAGGACGCCGGCAGCGTTTCAGCCTGTTTTTGCGAGAGCCATATCTCTCTCGTTTCTTGGTCATTTTGGGCGTGCAACCTACCGTTGGAAAGCTAAGAGGATAAGCTATCACCTCCACTTAGCCTTACATCAATACGAGCTCTAGAACTCAAGATATACCCGTTTGCAGTTGACCCTTGGAAAATCGATACTTCAAATCTTCATTTTTGGTCTTGTTTTTGCATGCCAATGCTTCCAAAATAACACACAACAACCAAAACCTCACAAATGTACAAATGTGCACCTTATTGGCATACATTTAAATGCTTAGCATCAATCACCTTCCAAAATAATCTAATTAAATGAAATTACAACAAAAGACTAAGTGCAGCAGGAGCTCACCCAAGGGGCATTGATGATCAAGCCACAAGACAGACAAGCATGACACCAAGACCCCCTCAGATGGAAGCTCGAGTCACAAGGTCCAAACAACAAGCCATGACAAGCCAAAATCAAGCCAGACCAAGCCAAGTCATTGAGGAAGATAGTCCAGGGCTCATCAAGCCATGCCAAGTTCCAACTCAGTCCACATTACCCACACAAGACAGAAACAATGTCAGTCAGAACCAGGCAGACTAGTCAGCAAACCCAGCACCAAGGAGGTACACCAGAGCATCCCAGCCACCCCCACCATGGCCTACCATCAAGCCAACTCACTAATCAACAAGTTTGTCCAGGACAATCCTTTTTGAAGTCTAGTAAAAACTCAAGTAACAAGCAACCCAAGCTAGAGTCCAATGAACATCAAAGCAGAGAGAGTACAAGTCCAGATGTGATTTCCTTTTGTTTAAGTCAACTTGTCCTCGTCCAAGGCAGGTTTTATCTAAGTCCTAATAAGAGTAGAGAGTCCCAAGGAGCAACAAAACATCCAGGGCAAAGTAGCAAGACAACAAGAACAACAGAATTCCATTTCAGGAAAGATCCAAAAGCTGCTTTACTACTTTTTGCATTAGTCTGTTTTCTAAGCTTTTGTGTCTGTACTTTATAGTTGTTGAGCTCTTCCTGTTGTGAGGCTCTTAATTAGTGTCTGTTGTAGTAGTTTAAATCCTAAGCTGGCCCTTGGATGATCTGTACATCCAATGGTTCACAAGATATCAGCCTCCCTATATAAGGAGGTCTTTGTATGTTGTTTTAATCAGACTTTATGAATGAATTAACTTTGAGAAATCCCTCAAATCTTTCAAACTTGTGCTAAAAGCTGTAGTTTGAGTCAAGCCTGATACATCTTCAAGGTGTCTGATCAGTGTCTTGCTTTGTGAGTCAAGTTAAATCTGTGCCTTGCTGTGATTAGCTTGCTTGTTGTTGAGACTAAGTCTAGAGTGTTTGTGCTTTGCTGTAACACTTTGAACCTGTCTCAGAATTAGTCTTTGAGTCCCTTATCTTGTGCCATGATGTAGGGGAGTTTCTCTAAGTCATATCCTTTGAATTTTAGTCAATATAAACCACTCTCTCTAAAACAGCCCCCATTTCTGTCTGTATTTGTTTTCAGTTTTAGTAAGCATAGTTAAACATCTCTTAAACTCACAAGCCTTAGTAGTTTACACTCCAAATTGGTTATCAGAGCTTTGGTTGAGAGTCTTAGTGAGTTCATTTTCCCTAACTACATTTAAAAACACAAAAACAACCCAATGAGTGAAGAAAGAATCACCAACTTAGAGACTATGGTAGAAGGCATAACCAGAACTGTCACACAACTCACAAGGACTGTGGATGAAGCTCTTGGTGGCAATATTGCCATAGGAGGAAGAGGCAGAGGACGTGGAAGAGGCCAAGGAGGAGGCAGAGGAAGGCCACCTGATGATGAAGAGTATCCAGACTCAGATGACTAAACAAGGAGCAGAGCTTCCATCCACAGGCACATAGACAAGCATCTTAAGGTAGACATCCCTGAGTTTTCTGGTAGTCTTAATCCTGATGATTTGTTAGAATGGTTAAGAGAAGTAGAAAGAATCTTTGAATACAAAGGATACAATGATTCTAAGTCTTTTAAAGTATCCATCCTTAAACTAAAAGGGTATGCTTCTCTTTGGTATGAAACCATGAAAGGGTTAAGGGCTAGGGAAGGGAAAGAACCCATCAAGTCTTGGACTAAACTGAAAAAGAAACTGCTAGACAAGTTTGTTGCTAAGGATTACACCCAGGATCTGTTTATTAAGTTGTCTAAGTTGAAACAAGGGGATAAACCTGTTGAATCCTACTTGAGAGAGTTTGTACAGCTCACACTGCAGTGTGACATAAATGAGAAACCTGAGCAAAGGATTGCTAGGTACTTAGAAGGTCTAGATAAGAGCATTGCTAACAAGGTTAGGATGCAACCTCTGTGGTCATTTGATGATGTTGTTAACTTATCTTTGAGAATTGAAAAGATAGGAAAGACTAAATCTGTCACACCAAAGTCTGTTAGATCTTTTCAAACCAGACCTTACAGTGGGTTGAGGACCATTGATACCCCTAAGACAGCACCCCCACCCACCTTAGACAAGGGAAAAGGCATCATGGGTCAGAAGCCAAGCACCTCAATGACTGAGAACAGAATTAGGTGTTTCCAATGTCAGGGTTATGGACATTTTAGGAAGGATTGCCCTTCTAAGAAGACCTTAACTATAATAGAGGTTGAGACTTAGGAGAAAGAAGGCCTAGTTGAGTATGAGAGGGATGAGCCTGAGGTTGAAGAAGTGGTGAGTGAGGAAGAAGAGCCTAGTCAGGAGGCAATAGTGGCACTCCCTGATACAGGCCACAACTTGGTTTTGTGGAGGGTAATGCATTCACAACAGATACCTTTGGAGGAGGATCAAAGGTCCCTCATTTTCAGAAGTAGATGTACTATACAAGGGAGGGTTTGTAACCTTATTAAAGATGGAGGTAGTTGTACCAATGTGGCCTCTGTTACTATGGTTGACAAGCTGAAGTTAAGCACTCAAGAGCACCCTCACCCCTATAAATTGAGATGGTTGAGTAAGGGAGCAGAGGTTAAGGTGGATAAACAATGTATGGTCCCATTCTCCATTGGAAGTGTGTACAAAGATGAAGTACTGTGTGATGTGGTTCCTATGGATGCATGTCACTTATTATTAGGAAGGCCATGAGAGTTTTATAAAAGCTCCATACACCAAGGAAGAAGCAACACCTATTCCTTCAAGCATGGGAGCAGGAAGGTGACATTAGCCCCCTTGCCACCACATCAGAAGAGTTATGGGAGTCCTAGTATGGCTGAAGATTTTAGTGGAGTCTTGTTTCTATCTGAATCAGCAATGATCAAGGAGTGTAGTGAGGAACAACCTGTATTGATGTTGCTATCAAAGGAAGTTCAGGAAGGGGAGTCTAAAGTAATCCCTGCAGAAGTTAAACCCCTCATTGATCAATTCAAGGAAGTGTTCCCAGAAGAACTTCCTGATGGCTTACCCCCTTTGAGAGGAATTGAACATCAGATAGACTTTGTGCCAGGATCTGTACTACCTAATAGACCAGCATATAGATGTGATCCTAAGGCTACACAAGAACTGCAGAAGCAAGTTGGATAGTTGATGAGTAAAGGGTTTGTAAGGAGTCCTTAAGTCCATGTGTTGTGCCTGCATTATTAGGTCCTAAGAAGGATGGGACTTGGAGGATGTGCATAGATAGCAGGGCTATCAATAACATCACAGTCAAGTACATGTTCCCTATACCTAGGCTTGATGACATGTTGGATGAGCTGAGTGGTTCAAGGTTCTTTTATAAGATTGATTTGAGGTAAGGTTACCATCAATTGAGGATCAGGGAAGGAGATGAGTGGAAGACAGCCTTCAAAACAAAGCATGGCCTTTATGAGTGGCTTGTCATGCCCTTTGGCCTGTCAAATGCCCCAAGTACCTTTATGAGATTAATGACAGAAGTGCTTAGGCCTTGCCTAGGGAGATTTGTGGTGGTATACTTTGATGATATTCTCATCTACAGCAAGAGCAAGAATGATCATTTGAGGCATCTTGAGACTGTGTTTGAAATACTTAAGGAGAGTAAGCTCTTTGGGAAGCTTGAGAAATGCTCCTTTATGACTGAGGAAGTCAAGTTTACAGGATATGTGGTGTCTGGTAGAGGCATTTCATTTGATCAATACAAGATCATTGCTGTTCAGTCGTGGCCTGTTCCTAGGAATATCATAGAAGTAAGAGGGTTTCATGGCTTAACATCCTTCTACAGAAGATTCATTAAGAATTTCAGCACCATTGCAGCACCCCTCACTGAATGTATGAAGAAAGGAGAGTTCACTTGGACTGAGAATGCTTTGCAGGCTTTCAAACACATGAAGAAACTCTTGTGCAGTGCACCTATCCTCAGGTTGCCAGACTTTAATTGCCTATTTGAGGTTGAATGTGATGCAAGTGGAGTGGGAATTGGAGCTGTCCTCATCCAAGAGAAGAAACATGTAGCCTATTTTACTGAAAAGCTAAGTGGTGCCAAGCTGAACTATTCTACTTATGATAAAGAGTTCTATGCTCTTGTCAGAGCTCTAAGGCATTGGAGTCATTACCTGAAGCCCAAGCCTTTTGTCCTACACTCTGATCATGAGGCATTGAAATACATAGGAGGTCAACATAAGCTCAGTCACAGGCATGCTAAATGGGTGGAGTTCCTCCAGTCATTCACCTTTTCTAGCAAGTACAAAGAAGGAAAACAAAATGTGGTAGCTGATGCTTTGTCTAGAAGATACACTCTGCTATCAACCATGGAGCAAAGGGTTCTTGGATTTGAGTTCATGAAGGATATGTATCAGAAAGATCCAGACTTCGCAGAAGATTGGTTAGCACAGAAAGAAGGAACAAGGACCATTGATTCACCCTACACTCTACAAAATGGATTCCTGTTCAAAGTGCACTGAAACTATTCAGAAAAGACAACTAAACAATGACAAATTGAACTAAGATGAAGACACTTGCAAGTACTCTGTTTCTGTTTGAATTGATTGTTAAATAACAAGGATATGACCTTAACCAAAGCACAAAGCCAATGGTTGAGGGTTGAACCTTGATCCCAGCACACAGCTAAGGACCCAAGCTCACTTCCAAGCACAAAGCAAAGGAAGTTGTCTCAAGCACACAGCCAAGAGATTGCAACAGAAACAAGGTTTCAGTTTTATGTTTTACTTCAAATCTGATTTGCATTTCATTAGGTAAAGGCCTTATATAGGCAACAAGGATACAACTCAGACGTTAGGAGATATCTAGGGCCACAAAGGCTTACAACATGAAACAAAATAACAGCTACAAACTTGCAGGAAAACTGACATAAAGTAGATAAAGCAGAAAAGTAATTCTAATAGGACAATCTGCCTTAATGGGTTTGTTGGGGTTGAAACTGGTGGAGGGGTGGACTTCTGAGCTTGATTCTTGAGCTCAACTGAAGTGGGATGGATGCCAAAGGTCCTTCTAAAAGGCCCTCGAGTTTGTTTGATCATAAAAGGAAAGTTTGATAGTGACATGTTTAACTACTGCAAAAGGCTGAATTCTGGACAGTCTGAAGTTGTCCCTAGGCTAACTCTTTGTGTGTTTGTTTCTGGGGAGGGAAGTCCTGGGGAAAGTTGTAGAGGACCTTCCCAAGACATAGGTTTGAGGGTTTGTTAGGCTTGTTTGATTGTGTGGGGCCCCATGGACCTTGTTTAGAAAGGCTGTGATAGGCTGTTTTTGGCTGGGGGCTGTTTTTGTTGTGTTGGGTTTGTTGGGCTGTTGGCTGAGCTTTGTTGTGGCCTAGTCTTGGGAAGTGGATGGCTAGGCTTTGTTCGGGTTGTGGTGGTGTTGTCTTAGCAGGCTTGAAGTGGTTGTGGCTTGGACTGAATAGAACATTGTCATAGCTGGTCATGGTGTTGTCTGAATGTATGTTGTTGTTTTGATGTTGAGTCTTGTCTTGAGTTTGTGTCTTGTCTTGAGCTCGTGTCATGGCTCGTGTCTTGGCTTGGTCACATACTCCCGTTGCACAAAGGAAACAAGCTGTGTGTTCCCAGAGGTTCTTATAGGAGTCTATTGATCAAGGAAGTGCATGGAAGTGGCCTTGGAGGACACTTTGGGGTTCAGAAGACTGTGGACATACTACAGGATCAGTTTCACTGGCCTAAGATGATGGAAGAGGTCCAAATAGTGCTTAGAAGGTGTGGAGTTTGTCAAAAAGCCAAGAGTTCATTTCAAGCAGGACCTTACACCCTCTACCAGTCCCATTTAGGCCTTGGGAAGATGTAAGCATGGATTTTATAGTAGCATTGCCTAGGACAACAAGAGGGAAAGATTCTATCATGGTAGTTGTGGATAGATTTAGCAAGATGGCACATTTCATTGCCTGTAGGAAGACTGAAGATGCTGTGAGTGTGGCAGAGCTATATCTGGATGAGGTGGTGAGGTTACATGGAGTCCCAAGGACTATTGTATCTGACAGAGACACAAAGTTTATGAGCCATTTCTGGAGAACATTGTGGAAGCTGCTTAATACAAGGTTATTGTTCGGTACCTCCCATCATCCTCAAACAGATGGGCAAACTGAGGTGACCAACAAGACCTTGGGAAGGATCTTGAGGTGTATAGTTTGCAAATCACTAAAAGATTGGGACTTAAAGCTGGCTCAAGCAGAGTTCTCTTTCAATAGAGCTCTATCAGCAGCCACAGGCCACTCCCCCTTTGAAGTGGTATGTGGAACTAACCCCTTAATGCCTTTGAATTTGTCTAATGTGTGCAGGTCAGAGATCCACTATGATGCCAAGAAGAGGGTGGATCAAATGCTAAAACTTCATGAATCAGTCAGAAAACAAATTGAGAAAACCAATGATCTATACAAAAACAATGCCAAGGTTCCTAAGGTCAAGAAAGACTTTGCACCAGGAGACTTAGTGTGAATCAACCTAAGGAAAGAAAGGTTCCCTTCCAAAAGAAAGAAAAAGCTAGAGCCAAGAGCAGATGGTCCTTTTCAAGTCATAGAGAAGATAGGTCCTAATGCCTACATGATTGATCTACCAGGAGAATATGCAGTTCATGGGACATTCAATATTGGAGATCTTAGTCCCTTCTATGAAGACTCTAAGGGAGAGGAAGACACAGGCTTGAGGTCAAGCCCTTTTCAACTTGGGGAGGCTGCAGCAGGAGCTCACCCAAGGGGCATTGATGATCAAGCCACAAGACAGACAAGCATGACCCCAAGACCCCCTCAGATGGAAGCTCGAGTCACAAGGTCCAAAAAACAAGCCATGACAAGCCAAAATCAAGCCAGACCAAGCCAAGTCATTGAGGAAGATAGTCCAGGGCTCATCAAGCCATGCCAAGTTCCAACTCAGTCCACATTACCCACACAAGACAGAAACAATGTCAGTCAGAACCAGGCAGACCAGTTAGCAAACCCAGCACCAAGGAGGTACACCAGAGCATCCCAGCCACCCCCACCATGGCCTACCATCAAGCCAACTCACTAATCAACAAGTTTGTCCAGGACAATCCTTTTTGAAGTCTAGTAAAAACTCAAGTAACAAGCAACCCAAGCTAGAGTCCAATGAACATCAAAGCAGAGAGAGTACAAGTCCATATGTGACTTCCTTTTGTTTAAGTCAACTTGGCCTCGTCCAAGGCAGGTTTTATCTAAGTCCTAATAAGAGTAGAGAGTCCCAAGGAGCAACAAAACATCCAGAGCAAAGTAGCAAGACAACAAGAACAACAGAATTCCATTTCAGGAAAGATCCAAAAGCTGCTTTACTACTTTTTGCACTAGTCTGTTTTCTATGCTTTTGTGTCTGTACTTTATAGTTGTTGAGCTCGTCCTGTTGTGAGGCTCTTAATTAGTGTCTGTTGTAGTAGTTTAAATCGTAAGCTGGCCCTTGGATGATCTGTACATCCAATGGTTCACAAGATATCAGCCTCCCTATATAAGGAGGTCTTTGTATGTTGTTTTAATCAGACTTTATGAATGAATTAACTTTGAGAAATCCCTCAAATCTTTCAAACTTGTGCTAAAAGCTGTAGTTTGAGTCAAGCCTGATACATCTTCAAGGTGTCTGATCAGTGTCTTGCTTTGTGAGTCAAGTTAAATCTGTGCCTTGCTGTGATTAGCTTGCTTGCTGTTGAGACTAAGTCTAGAGTGTTTGTGCTTTGCTGTAACACTTTGAACCTTTCTCAGAATTAGTCTTTGAGTCCCTTCTCTTGTGCCATGTTGTAGGGGAGTTTCTCTAAGTCATATCCTTTGAATTTTAGTCAATATAAACCACTCTCTCTAAAACAGCCCCCATTTCTGTCTGTATTTGTTTTCAGTTTTAGTAAGCATAGTTAAACATCTCTTAAACTCACAAGCCTTAGTAGTTTACACTCCACTAAGAGAAGTACTTAATACAAAAGGAGTACTAAAGACCCATAAATTAACATTAATAAGTAACTAAATTACCCTAAATGACACGACTCAATTTGATGTTATCAAATACCCCCACACTTGGACTTTTACTCGTCCCGAGTAAAACTCGATATTAGCACAAACAACACGAGCCCAACATAGTGTATGTGAAGGTAATGACCTCTCTTCCCTCACTACGCCCTTTTTTATACTCCCTCTTAAAGAAACCACCAATGACAAAAACAAAATAAAAAAAACTCAAATCTTGTGGCACTCTTCTCTTACTCCCCCTCATTATATCATCCCTCAAGACTAAGACACGACATGCCACCTACTCCGACTCATCTCACCTCAAATCCTCCCTTCTTATAGCTCCCAAGATTGTAGTACGACCATATTTGCCTTATCCCAAGGCATAGCGAGATGATCCTCATCAACAAACTCCATGCAACTCCACTTCTTATATCACCCCCTTATTACTCCACTAGTGTATAGCATGGTTACTTGGTTGGCCCCAAACTACACAATTCGCACAACCAAGCAATCCCACAAGAGAAATCCACCAATTTGGAACCAAATTTGTGACTCAAAGAAAATTAAAAAGAAATCCTAAGCTAACCTCCTTCCAAATTCCTCCTTATTTCTCCTTTCTTTTCCCTCCAAAAATTCTCTTCATCGGAAGTATTTTGCTCAAATTTTTTTTTTCTTGAAAATCCCTCATTTTGCCTAAGGTGCCCTTTCGGGTTTTCACCTTAGCTTTTCCTTTCCTCTCATTGGTGGCTCGCAACTCGATTTTTCAGTTTGCCCGAAATGCCCTTTCGGGTTTTCATTCCGTCCTCGGCCACCTTCCCAATTTTTGCCTAGGTGCCCACCCTTGTGGGTTTTCACCTAGCCGGGATTTTCAAATTTTTTAAAAAAAAAAAAACATCAAAACATGAATAAAACGTACGTATGTTACATCAGAACTCCTCCTCCACACTTAGTTTCCACATTGTCCTCAATGTGGAGGAGATGTACAAAAAATGCAAAGAAATAAGAAGTACGGGTTGCCTCCCGTAAAGCGCTTTTGGTTTTTTTTTTTTTTTCGTTTGCTCGACGCCTTTTCAAGATCATTCTTCTTTAAGACTCAAGAGCGGAACAACTCAACGCCCTTAGTAACTTATCAAACACATTAGCCCATAAAGATGAGAAGTGGAGGTAGTAGGTTGGAATAATATGGCAAGTGTAGTCAAAACTAAATGATTCTATGTCGCGGTAAGGCTCCTTGAAAGAGAAGCTGGATTTGGCAAAAACCAAGTAATAATGAGAGGACTCATGAGCTTCTTTGTGGAATACATTTGATGGCATTTCAAAGCAAATTTGAGGCGGTTCCTCCTTGCGGGGGTACACCTCTAAAAACTCATTTTCCATATTCGTTTTCACAACCTCCTTAACCTCCACACTAGCAAGTTTTATAGTCTTAGGAAGGTCACAAACAACATCATCAAGAGCCTTTACCTCCTCTTTTTCAATCTCAACCTCCCCCAACTCATGTCTTCTTGCTCATTCTTCTCAAACACCTCACTCGTTAATCCCATTAAAGTAAAATTTGGGCAAGAATTACTACGAACTAAGGAGATTTTATCAAGGTGTGAGGCATCAACTCCGGAACTCGGAATGTGAATAGGGGTCTCAATGGATGGTAAGGCCCAAGAGGATTTCAAGTCACACACATCATCTTCATCATCCCAAAAATCATATTCATCAACAACACACTTTTTATAATTGTGACTCATTTCATGCTTCGGGGAAGGAGGGTCTTCAACCTTAAAGTCATACTCATCACTAATGAAACCATTATCAACATAAGAATCATCTAAAGTGTGCATCTCATCTTGTTCGATACTACTTTCTTCGATATTCCTAAGGAGTTGGTTTACTTGAATTTCAAGGTTTTCCAACCTCACATTGTATAGCTCTTAATGCTCTTTAGCCATAGCCCTTTCAATTTGATTAGCGACCCTTTCAATTTGATTAGCTTTCTCAAAGTCTTGTGCCCCTTTGATAATATCTTGCAATATGTCATTGATGCTCATTGAAGATGTGTCATTGGTAAGCATTTCCTCACTTTGGTTGAATTGGGGTTGACAAGAATTTTCCAACTCCCATATATATGTCTCTTTAGCCAAGTAAAGGAAAAAATCCCACTTCTCTTCATAATCAAACTCATACTTAAACTTTGCATCACTCAAACGATGAACATGAAACATGGTTTCTTCATTCAACCCATTAAACAATACATGACAAAGCTCCCAAGTTTGATAAGAGTAGTGACAATTTGAGGCATAGTCCCCCAATCGATCAAAATATGCACAAAATGGTTCATTCTCAAATTGGAAAAAAATTAAGTTTGCCATTTCATCAAACAAGTTAAACAATCTACAACAAGTAATTGACTCCTAATATTTACAAAAAGGAACATACAAATTTAAGCCAAATGTTTAGACTAGCTATAGCTTTGTTGCCTTCCCCGGCAACGGCGCCAAATTTGACGAGCTTAAAAGCGGTGTCGCTAATTCCGCTAATTAGCTACGATCAAATAACAATTTATATCTCCTAAACAAACACAAACTATCTTAAATAAAGGTAGTAATGGTAAGAATATGGTCGAACCCAAGAGAAGGCAAAATTAAGCTAAATCTAGACTCTAACCAATTAGCTAAGACACTAATTAAGAAACTAAACACTAATTAAGGTACTAATTACTAATTAAGACACTAATTGCTCATAATCACAAACAATGATATTCACAATGAGAAAACATGTAGATTAACATATAAGAAGAAATTTGGTTAAATAGATGACTCACATTGAAACATGAAATTCTAGGCTAGACAATAGAACAAACACCTTCTATGCAAGAAATCAAATATGAGAAAAGTACTTAGTGCAATTATCCCAAGTAACACAACAATTAGCAAAGATGACCCTTTTATACCTCTTTTCTTATTTATCTAATACGACCTCCTAAGAAATAGTCAACATGGATTAAACCAACCAAGATTGACCCTTTACAACTTAACCAATACTTATTTAAACATAAGCACAATCAAAGGAGTAAGCATTAAGTATTAAACCAAAGGATTAAGCTAGAATCATGCAACTCAACACTAAACCATGTTAAAATTACACAACATATAATTTATCACTCAAAAGACTCTAACTTTAAACCAAAGTTGAAGTCTTTCAAGTTTACTTCACACATTCAAGTATAGATTGACAAATCCTACCAAGAACAAGCATTCATTAAGCAAATAAGATGTCAAGCTAGTCAAACTAAACATTCATCTACTCAACATGAAAGATTAACACAATAAAATTATATTAAATAAGGAAGAAGAGGATTAGAGAGTCATACAATGCTAAAGGTGTGAACTTGTTCAAATTACACCAAGTAATGGAAAATTAGCTACCCATAATCCAAATATTACAACCCATTATGAAGTTCAACCAAATTACAAAACCAAAATGAAGAACAAAAGTTGAGAGAATTCTAATGTAATGTGTTGTGGAATGTTGTATTCAATGTTGTGTGCTTCTCTCTCTAAAATCTGATTCTTATATGTTGGAGCCAGTGTCCTCCACAGTTAGTGCAATATCATAAATAAATCTCTGTAGGTTCACAGGGTATACTTTGTATAATAATCAGTTGATTAACGTTTATCAATAACGGTTGGCTTGCTAGATAAGTTTGACGTTATTGTCATACAGATGGCGGTGATCAACGGGTCCCTAAAAGTCACACCTAAAAGATGTGTTTGAGAGATGTGATTATTTGAGAAAATAATCATATTGATGCCCTATTTTATGACTAAAAGGTTAGTCGGTCGGGTTTTTGACTAAAAGGTTAGTCAATGTGGGATGATATAATTATTTAATAACGATTAAATAATGTTAGCTAAGACGAATCAACTGTAATTCGTAATTAAATATAAAATGTTATATTTTGTTGTAGTATATAATGTGAGCTTAAACGAATTAAAATGTTAATTCGGAATTAAACATAAACCGTTATATTTAATTAGCAGGATTATAAATATACCGATATTTATAATTGAAGTATATATTATACGATTGTCATAATAATTGTTATATTAATATATCCACTGAAAAATGTTGTAATGGACCTTATTAATGTATGACAACATATTAGACAAATATAATATGTATAACATTATATTAAATGGAAGCTAATATAACCGAAAAAGAGTCCAAATACACTCCTGAAATTTCGGTCAACATGGTAACAAAATAAGAGAAAATAATCCCTTATTTTCTCCTATGTGTGCCGTGTGGTGAGGGAGTATATGGAGGAGTTTCTACTCATTCCAACTCTCGAATTCATTCATCATTAATTTACATCACACAAAAAGATACAGACTCTTTTTCTCTCTAATTTTCTAGCAAATACAAGGGCATTTCTCGATCAATCTTGGGTGAGACGATTAGGAGGATATCTGTTTTGATATCTGTTCTTAGGCCGAATTTACAAGGACTAAAGGTTATTCCTAATCCCTTTGTTTATTATGCAATTTTGTTTATGACCCGTTAATCATATAAATCGTAATTTCATTATAATCCTGTTAGATTAAAGGGATGTATACGGATATATTCCCACAAGTGGTATCAGAGCCTTAGGGCTATGAAATTATTTTATGTGATTTTCATAAATATTTAATTGTATGATTTTTGAGAGAAAAAAAATTCCGAAATTTTTTTTTTAAAAACTAAAACTCACGGTTTTATATTTTGTGCCGTGATGATTTTTTTTTTAGGGTTCCATTAATGATTCATTCCTATTATTCTTTTAATCTGTTAAAGATGATAATATATGAATTTGTTGATATTTTAATTTAATAAGGATTAAATTAGAATGTAAATGGAATTGTATTGGATGTTAATGAACATCAATTTTTGTGCTATATATTTTCGGTATAAATTGTTTTAGATTTTCATATTAAAAGGTTAATTTGAATCATCTATTTGTATCAATGTTTAATAACGATTAGATATTGTTTGTTTTGTACCGATCTAGTTAATATAAGCTTGATCGAATTAAAACGGTTTAATTTGATTAATTTTTTTTTGCTGCCCGTGTTACTGTTCACAGTTAAAAAAAAAAAAAGTTTTTTCTGTTTTTTTTAAAATGGCAGCAACATTTTTTTGTGTATTGGTTTTTCGGTTTTTGTTATAAACCGAGAAGAAAGAAAGTAAAAAGAAAATTTTTTTTTGGGACTGGTACTGTTCACGTGAACAATGATCAGTAGAGAAAAAAAAATAAAAAATATATATTTTTTTTTTCTGCATTATAAAGATAATGTTTGTTTGTTATTGTGAAAATGTTCACAATAATGATACCCGATTATTTTAAAAAGGTTTAAAATAAAAATGGATTATGGAAGATTAAAATTGTTGCGGGCAATTAAGGAATTGTCACATAATTTTGATCGTATAAAGTGGTGGTTTGGATAATTAATCAACATAATTAATGAATTATGTCTTGTAGAATTAATTTATATAGTTGATTCATTTTATTTTTGTTGAATGAATGAATGAATGGTTTTATTTACGTATTTTTGCAATTGGTTGAAAAATGTAATACCTAGTGTGGCCTTAGTTAATCATGTTTTCGTAATGATGGAAACATGGTTTGGATGTATTTATGAGATCTCGAATCTCTTTTTATTTCTTTTAATTATGTTTTTGGAATTAGAATGTAAATAGGTTTATTTTGTAATTTTGAAAATGTAATTAAAGAAGACTAAAGATGGAGATCGGATGCTCACTCCCGCTACATGGACCAAGATGGGACAAAGTCAAGCTTCTCGGGTCCATAAGGATGGATTCCAAACTTGTATTTACTGTTCATTTTGGTAGATAGGCCACACTAGGACCGTTGTAATAGTTTACGTAATTTTCGTTCTTTTGCTTTTCATTCACATGTTAAATAATTGCATCATATTCCGCCTAAACCAAACCACCTAAATTGCATGAAAAATGATTCATATAGTTTGAATTTTCATCATAGACATACAGATGTCACTCGTTCATAGGGCCATCACCTTAGTCTAAAACATTCACGAAATGCTAGAATTTGTTCACTTAAAATGAATTAAATTTAAGATGATGGGATCTTCCTCTAAAATGAAAATTGAGATTAGTCTTTATAGGAAAAACTTCTATGAACCCCTTCTTCGTCGAAAGTCATAATATGACCCCTTCTACGTTGGGTAAGTAGTGAGTGTTGATCTATTTTATCTCAACATTATAGTACGAGTAATATCTCGTGATTATGATGGACTAAAAGATAGAATTTACAGAAATTTATCGACCGAGAATTCTAAAGGTAGAATTAGCCAAGAGGCTGGCTTATCAATTTACAGAAATTGAGTCTTGGGATCATTTATATAATTCTTGAGGGAGGTCAATTGTATAAATGCATGAGTCATCGCATTAAACAGTTTTTGCATTAAGACTTAATTTTAAAACGATGAAACTTATCATATTCATTTTCTTTTTCCACAGTTTTCGAATTCGTTATATACAGATATAACTGCTAAATAACAATATGGCTGGCCATACTGATGACCCAATGCCAAGTGCCACGCTCAAACGTGAATCCTGGCTTAAGATGTTTATGGACAACATGAATCAGTCCACGCGACTGAAGAATGATGGGTCCAACTTTGCGGACTGGGAGGCGGCATTACGGAATGCTGCCATTGCTGACGGTAAGCTCAAGTACTTGACTGAGCCACTACCGACTAACCCAGGCCCCAATGCAGGAGCCAATGCATCACTTGCTTATAGTGATTTCGTAATGGAGGCGGGTGCGATAAAGAACGTACTCATCTTTTCAAGGGAATCCAATTTGCAGAGGCGATTCATAGCCCAGGGTGCAAACAAGATTTTCACCACTCTCTCTAACGAGTTCTCGAAAGCTACGAGGATCGTTAGCTATGAGTATACCTGTCGCTTCTTTGAAGCGAAACTCCAGAAGGGCCAAGCGGTTAGCCCACACATTCTTGCTATGATCGAGAATGTCGAGAAGCTGGAGGCTCTTGGTTGTAAAATCGATGAGAAGATCATTATTGATCGTGTGCTTCATTCACTTCATTATGGTTTTGCCCTTTTCAGGGCAAATTACTATATGAATGATATGAAGAAAAGTCTTCATCAGCTCCACTCACTTCTCGTACAGACCGAGAGTGATCTGAAATTGAGTGGGAGCTCAAAGCAGGACGTTCTCATGATTAGCAACAAGGGTAAGGTTAAGGGCAAGGCTCAAGCTGACCTAGCTGTAGGGAGGTCGAAGTTCAAAAAGCCAGGAAAGGTCAAGAGTGGGCCTGGTGAGACTAGCGGTAGCTCACAAGGCAAGACAAAGAGCAAGGAAAACACGGAGTACCACCATTGCCACAAGACTGGGCATTGGAGGCGAAACTGTCCCGTGTATGCTGAAGATGTAAAATCAGGCCGCGTCACTCCTGTTGATACGTCATCTTTTATTCATATGATTGAGATTAACCATGCAAGTTTCGGAACTTGGGTACTAGATACTGGTTGTGGTTCTCATCTGTGTAATCATTTGCAGGGCCTAAGAAGCATCACAACTCTCGCAAAGGGTGATGTGGACCTGCGAGTGGGGAATGGAGCTAGAGTTGCTGCCGTTTCAGTGGGAACATATGTAATCCAACTCCCTAGTGGTTTTGAGTTATTGCTGAATAATTGTTACTATGTACCCAGTTTGTCGAAAAACATTATTTCTGTTTCCGTACTTGATAAGGACGGTTTTTCGTTTTTAATAAAGGATAATAGCTGTATTTTCTCTTTAAACGATATGATTTATGGTAAAGCTGTTTCCATGAATGGAATATATGTTTTAGATCAAACCACAGATATAATGCATGTGAGTAATAAGAAAGCAAAGGTTGGTGACAAAGATCAAACCTATCTATGGCATTGCCGTATGGGACACATAAATGAAAAACGCGTGAAGAAGCTCATTGATAATGGGACTATCTCCCCATTTGACTATGAATCTTTTGGCACGTGTGAATCATGTCTCATAGGCAAAATGACTCGAATTTCCTTCAAAGGTGTTGGAATGCGCGCTGCTGACCTATTAGGACTCATACATACTGATGTGTGTGGACCTATGTCAATCAACGCTAGAGATGGCTATAGGTATTTTATCACTTTCACGGACGATTTGAGTAGATATGGTTATGTCTACTTAATGAAGCATAAAAGTGAGTCCTTTGACAAGTTCAAGGAATTCCAGAATAATGTTGAAAACCAGCTGGATAGAAAGATTAAAGCACTACGTTCAGATCGTGGTGGCGAATATCTTTCGAATGAGTTTGATCAACACCGAACGGAAAAATCGAACATTGCTTGATATGGTTCGATCCATGATGAGTCACACGGTTGTGCCAGACTCATTATGAGGATATGCTCTATTTTCAGCTGCTCTAATACTTAACCGAAGTCCGTCTAAAGCTGTAGACAAGACTCCATATGAACTATGGAAGGGAACAGTTCCTAACTTGTCCTTTATTCGGGTTTGGGGCTGCGAGGCTTATGTCAAATGGAGACCTGACGATAAGCTCAGCCCACGATCGGTCAAGACATACTTTATTTGTTATCCAAAAGGGATGTTTGGTCATTACTTTTACTCGCCTACCGAACATCGAGTTTTTGTTGCGGCTAGTGCGACGTTCTTAGCGAAAGAATTTCTCGAGAATAGGACAAGTAATGGAACCTTCGATCTGTCGGAGATTCCAGAACCAACAACTGAGCAACCAATGGAGGAAATTGTTCCTTCATCATCGGCTGCGGTAAATATTCCTGAGGAACCCAGGAGGTCGGGTAGAGTCTCCATTCCTCCAGACAGATACATTGGTATGGTCGAGGAGAATTGGAGAGATGACGTTTTACTCCTAGAGAGTAACGAACCCGCTACCTATAAAGGTGCCATGACCTGTTCCGACTCTAAGCTATGGCTTGAAGCCATGCAATCCGAGATGGACTCTATGTATGAGAATGACGTATGGAATCTGGTTGACTTACCTGATAAGGTTCGGCCTCTTCAGTGCAAATGGCTTTATAAAATAAAGCATTATGTAGAAGGACAACTAGATACATACAAGGCACGACTAGTGGCAAAGGGTTTCACTCAAGTGCAAGGATTGCACTATGATGAAATTTTTGCAGCCGTAGTTTTGCTGCGTTCCATTCGGATAATCTTAGCAATTGCCGCTTTTCATGACTATGAAATTTGGCAAATGGATGTGAAAACCGCCTTCTTAAACGGTTATTTGGAGGAGGAGTTGTACATGGTACAACCGGAAGGTTTCATTGATCCTAAAAATCCTAAGAAGGTATGCAAGCTTAAGCGTTCCATCTATGGACTTAAGCAAGCTTCTCAGAGTTGGAATCATCGTTTTGACCAGGTGATAAAAGAGAATGGATTTACTCGATCGGTCGAGGAACCATGCTTATATATCAAGTCGAGTGGGAGCAAGATTGTCTTCCTAATATTGTATGTTGATGACATACTCTTGATTGGGAATGACATACCTCTCTTAACTTCGGTAAAAGTTTGGTTAAAGAACCATTTCCAGATGAAAGATATGGGTGAAGCACAAAGAATTTTGGGGATCCGTATCTACAGAGATTGATCACGACGAATGTTATCCCTCAGTCAGGAGTCTTATATAGATAAGATTCTTGAGAGGTTCAGCATGACCAACTCCAAGAAGGGGAACCTTCCAATGGTCTTTGGGATGCATTTGAGTAAAGCTCAGGCACCAAAGACATCGGAAGAGGTCGAGCGCATGAGTCGGATTCCTTATGCATCAGCTATAGGATCGATCATGTATGTCATGATATGCACACGTCCAGACGTGGCATATGCATTGTGTATGACGAGTCGTTACCAAGGCAATCCAGGTGAAACGCACTGGATAGCTGTTAAGAATATCCTTAAGTATCTACGGAGGACTAAGGATTGCGTATTGACTTATGGAGGTGACACTGAGCTATGCGCAACCGGTTACGCAGATGCTAGCTTCCAAACGTTATAGCAGATTCTACGACTGAGTCCGAGTACTATGCCGCTTCAGAGGCTGCGAAGGAAGCAATATGGTTGCATCAGTTCTTACAGGGACTAACCGTAGTTCCTAGTTCGGATGACCCGATCACCATCTATTGTGATAATAGTGGTGCCATCTTCCAGGCTAAGGAGCCTAAGTCCAGCAACAAGTCTAGGCATGTACAACGGAAGGCTCACATGATCCGAGATTACGTGGAGCAAAGGGAGATAGTGATAGATAAGATTGCTACGGATGATAACGTCGCAGATCCTCTCACTAAACCGTTGAGATATGATAAGCATGAAGGGCACGTTATTTCCATGGGAATCAAACGTGTTCGTGAGTTGTATTAGTTGTTTTATATGGATTAGACACCTGTATCTTTTTCATTAAACTATCTATGAAATCATCGTTTTGTTTTATATTTTTTTTTTCATGTGGGTTGTACTGACAACATTGAACACCACAAAGTGAACTGAATTACATTATATTTTGTTTTCGGTCCGTAATTGCCTACATGAGCTGATAACTCTGGCAAATTATTTTGTGACGTCGATTCATGGTGGGTTCAACGAGCCCTAAGTCAAACTGTTGACTGATCGATCACAGATGCGGGTTATAATGATACTGCGCAGGACATTTTGTGACGACGTTATGGAGTCCTAAATGTTTCAGAACATTAGGTGCCAGGTCATGGATAGGACATCCATAGTGTTCCTAGAGTCGATTCTTTTGACTATCGACTGTCTCTTGAGATAAAGGCAGTTTTTGGGTGACTTTGATTTCTTTCTCATGGTCGACCGTAACAGGAGGGTAAGTAGATTTTCACTGGGTCATTTCATACTGCTCTTGTATCTGCAAGATTCGAGTTGAAGAAAATATCCAACCTTTATCAGGATATGATATTTCTCAGGGCCACTCGAGGAGCTGTAACTGAAATGCATGGCCATGCTCGAATGAAGATTCGTTTATCAGTTAAGTTACTCTCTAGTCGGGGAAACCACTCTTGATACAGATCACTTGTAAAATACGACCTTTGTGAATACGGACTTTGCAAATTGTTTTACATTGAGTGGGAGAAATTTAATATGGATATGAGAATCGGTTATCGCACATACACTTGTACGGACAAGTGGGAGATTGTTGGAGCCAGTGTCCTCCACAGTTAGTGCAATAACATAAATAAATCTCTATAGGTTCACAGGGTATACTTTGTATTGTAATCAGTTGATTAACGTTTATCGATAACGGTTGGCTTGCTAGATAAGTTTGACGTTATGTCATACAGATGACGGTGATCAACTGGTCCCTAAAAGTCACACCTAAAGGATGTGATTGAGAGATGTGATTATTTGAGAAAATAATCATATTGATGCCTTATTAAATGACTAAAATTTTAGTCGGTGTTTTTTGACTAAAAGGTTAGTCAATGTGATGATGATATAATTATTTAATAACGATTAAATAATGTTAGCTAAGACGAATTAACTGTAATTCGTAATTAAATATAAAATGTTATATTTAGTTGTAGTATATAATGTGAGCTTAAACGAATTAAAATGTTAATTCGTAATTAAACATAAACTGTTATATTTAATTAGCAGGATTATAAATATACCGATATTTATAATTGAAGTATATATTATACGATTGTCATAATAATTGTTATGTTAATATATCCACTGCAAAATGTTGTAATGACCTTATTAATGTATGACAACATATTAGACAAATATAATATGTATAACATTATATTAAATGGAAGCTAATATAACCGAAAAAGAGTCCAAATACACTTTGGAATTTCGATCAAATAGGGTAACAAAATAAGAGAAAAATAATCCCTTATTTTCTCCATTTTTGTGCCGTGTGAAGAGGGAGTATATGGGTAGAGTTTTACTCATTCTAACTCTCTAATTGAATCATCATTAATTCACATCACTAAAAGATTCAGACTCTTTTTCTCTAATTTTCTAGCAAATACAAGGGCATTTCTCGATCAATCTTGGGTGAGACGATTAGGAGGATATCTGCTTTGATATCTGTTCTTAGGCCGAATTTACGAGGACTAAAGGTTATTCCTAATCCCTTTGTTTATTATGCAATTTCGTTTATGACCCATTAATCATATAAATCATAATTTCATTATAATCCTGTAAGATTAAAGGGATGTATACGGATATATTCCCACAGTACTTGCTTGAAAAGGAGAAGGATTGCAGAAATTCTACCCACTTGGCATGCCTGGGGTTGAGTTTGTGTTGGCCATTAATGAACTTCAAGGCCTCATGGTCTGAATGAAGCACAAAAGGCTTGGGTTTTAGGTAATGTCCCCAATGATTCAGGGCTCTCACTATGGCATAGAACTCCTTGTCATAGGTAGAGTAATTCAACCTAGCTCCACTTAGCTTCTCACTAAAATAGGCTATGGGCCTCTTCTCCTGAACCAGTACTGCCCCAACTCCTAGCCCACTTGCATCACACTCCACTTCAAACAGTTTGTTAAAATCAGGCAAGCCTAGTATAGGGGACCTGCACAACAGATCCTTGATGGTATTGAAGGACTTCTCTGCCTTTTCTCCCCAGGTGAAATCCCCTTTCTTCATACATTCTGTGATGGGAGCCATGATGGAGCTGAACCCCTGAATGAACCTTCTGTAGAAGGAAGCCAACCCATGAAATTTTTTGACCTCAGTAACTGTCTTGGGGGTGGGCCATTCTCTGATTGCTTTAACTTTCTCAGGGTCAACATCTACCTCATCTTTTGAGATAATGAACCCAAGGAAATGAACCTCAGGTTGCATGAAAGAGCACTTCTCCAGCTTACCATAGAGCTTGTTTTCTCTCAGAACCTCACAAAGTAACTTCAGCTGTTCCAGGTGTTCTCTCTTGCTTGAACTGTAGATTAGAATGTCATCAAAGTATACCACAATGAATTTCCCCAAGTAAGGCCTCAATACTTCTGTCATTAACCTCATGAAGGTGCTAGGGGCATAGGAGAGCCCAAATGGCATCACTAGCCACTCATACAGCCCATGCTTGGTTTTGAATGCAGTCTTCCACTCATCCCTAGCTTTAATTCTTACTTGATGGTATCCTTGCCTTAGATCAATCTTGGTGAACACTTGAGCCCCACTGAGTTCATCCAGAATGTCATTAAGCCTAGGTATAGGGAACCTATACTTAATGGTGATGTTGTTGATTGCTCTGCTGTCTATACACATCCTTCAAGTTCCATCCTTCTTAGGCACTAGCAATTCTGGCACAGCACAGGGGCTGAGAGATTCCCTGACATATCCTTTGCTTAGCAGATCTCCCACCTGAGATTGCAGCTCTTGTGTTGCCCTGGGGTCACTTCTATAAGCAGTCTTGTTTGGAAGGATAGCCCTAGGCACCAGATCAATGTGGTGCTCAATTCCCCTCAGTGGGGGTAACCCACTAGGTAGTTCAGCAGGGAAAACATACTCATAGGCTTTCAGTAAGGCTTGTACCTCTTCAGGCAATTGTTTAGAACCTTCCCCTACCTCGTTGGTGAGAAGGACATAGACTGGCCTAAGATCATTTAGCTCTTGCTCCATTTCTGATTCACTCAACAACAGAACTTCTTTATCAGCTTCAGTTAGGAGTGGAGGGTTTCCTTTCAGGATAGGGGGTAAAGGAGCTAAGATGATTTTCTTCTTCCCAAACCTGAAAGAATAAGTGTTGTCCCTTCCTTGATGGACAACATCCCTATCAAACTCCCAAGGTCTTTCCAACAGAAGGTGACAGGCATCCATGGGCAATACATCACACAAGGCTTCATCAGCATATCCTTTCCCAATAGAAAATGGCACAAAACATTGTTGGTCTACTCTAACTTCAGCTCCCTTGTTCAGCCACCTAAGCTTGTAAGGTTGAGGGTGGTCTTTAGTGGACAATGTTAGCTTGTCTACCAATGTTTTAGAAGCCACATTGGTGCAGCTACCTCCATCCACAATCAGGTTACAAACCCTCCCTTTTATGGTACACCTGGTTCTAAAGATTTGGTGTCTTTGATCCTCCTCTAAGGGTTGGGGTTGTGTGTGCATCACTCTCCAAGTTACCAGACTTAATCCAGCATCAGGCTCTATCAACTCCTCACTAGCCTCTGCCTCAGGCTCTTCCATCTCATCCTTACACACCAACACCTCATCCTCTCCCCAATGGATTACTTCTAGGGTGCTCAGAGCCCTTTTAGATGGACATTCTCTAGCAAAATGCCCATACCCTTGACATTGGAAACACTTTTTGAGAGGGGTTGTTTTTCTCTGGCCTGCATCAATAGCCTTGCCTTTATCAAGGTTGACAGGAGTCTTAGCAGGGTTCACATGTTCTCCTATTTTGATTCCTACAAAGGGTTTGAAGGTGGGGGTTCTAGCTAGTGTTTTGGAGGCACTGGACTTTCCCTTTCCCAACTTTTCTACCCTTAGAGACAAGTTGATAGCTTCCTCAAAGGAGTATATATTCTGTAGTCTGACTTTGCTAGTTATCCTATCATCCAAACCTTCTAAGACTCTTGCCATCTTTTGCTCAGTTTTCTCAACAACCTCACATTGCAGTGTGAGCTGTTCAAAGTCCCTTAGATAAGACTCTACAGGTCTTTGGTCTTGTTTCAGGTGAGTGAGCTTAATGAACATGTCCTGAGTGTAGTCTCTAGATACAAACTTAGCCCTCATTTTCTTTTTCAGTTTGAGCCATGACTTAACAGGTTCTTTCCCTTCCCTAACCCTCAATGTTTTCATGTTTTCATACCACAGTGAGGCATATCCTTTTAGTTTCATGATAGCACCCTTAAAAGTCTTTCTATCAGTGTATCCTTTAAACTCAAAGACTCTTTCTACATACCTTAACCAATCTAGGAAATCATCAGGGTTCATGCTACCTAGAAAGTCAGGGATTTCTACCTTTATGTCTTTGTCCTGGTGTCTAAGAAGACTTTGATCTGAGCCATCTGAGTCTGACATTTCAAATTGATCTACAGGTTGCCTCCTCCTTCCTCCACCTTGTGGGAAAGGTGCTCCTCTTCCTCGACCTCTGCCTCCCCTTGTATCATTGTTCTGTTGGCCCTCAAGGAGTTCATTGACAGATCTGGAGACTTCCATTACAATTCTGACAAGACCTTGAACTGTGTTTTCAAGACCTGTGATTCTCTCTTCACTCATGGTTGATTTTGTGTTTTTAATGTAGTTAGGTAAATGAACTCACAAACCAAAGCTGTAATAACCAATTTGCAATAGAATTATTCAGAAAACAAGCTAAAACAACACAAATTGAGCCAAGGACATATACTTAGAAGTTTGCTCTATTTTGTTTGGACTGAATGTTAAAAGAAGGAGATAGTGAAAGTTCATAGACCCTAATTAAACTCCTCTAATTAGTTACTAAATTACTTGTTAATTTAGTGTTTAATAAAGATCTATGTAACATGCATGCAAATTAAAATGCATAATAAAAAGTAAGAAGAAATTTCCATACATTGGGAAATTTCGGTTTATATGGGCACAACAAGAAACACCTTTCTTATTGTTCTTGTGCTAGAAAGAAATAGATGATCCTCCTTGTAATCTTCAAATTAGAAGACCTCCTTTGAGATGCACCCAAGAGAGAACCCAAACTAATCACTTAGTTTTTGACTAGAAAACACAAGTGAAAAGATGAACTAATATTAGATTTTATTACTACTCTAGTAATAGGAAATATTAGTGTTTGAGAGGTTTTAGAGAGATGAGGATTTTAGTGAGATGTACATGCAAAATAAGAATGAACAAGTGAGCAAAAATGAACAACAAAGTTGTCCTTTTAAGGACACTATGGTCCGGCCATCATGAGCATAAGTGGCCTCTTATTTTGCTTAAAATAATCTCATGCAATTACTTTGAGTGTAGTAGTGAATAAGACCATGATCATGTGTCATAAACATGACATGATCACATGTTGTAGTGTAATACAAGAAACAACAATCATCATGTTATACACTACCATATTTTCGGCACCCACTAGTGTCATGTGGTCCATTTTGATTTTTGATATTTGTCCCACAAATACTTATAATCATATGTTTAATTATCTTGTATAATTAAGGGTTAATTTGATCATATAACAATTATATGACTCAAATTAATAAATAATATACACTTAACTTTTAAGTGATATTTTATCATTATATCAATATATAATGGGTCCCACAATGCCTAGTTAGTTTATTTTACAACTCCTTGTAAATATAATTAACTAATCACCTCTACCTCAAAGTATATGCATAACCTCAACTAATTTAATGAGTTAACTATTAATCATTAAATTAAATCTTATTTAATCGTATTAAAATAAGACGTAAAATTTATTCAGTCAATTATCGTATAATTGACTAATAAACTTATCCGGAATGAGTTCGTAACTCAATTTCCAATAATTAACTCTCGTAACTAAACATATATCAAATATATATATAAAGTACTAATTAATATGTATCGTATACAAATAATTAGATTTCTGTTTGGGTCTCATCCTATAGGTGTGACCGAAAGGGGTCAGTTGATTACCGCCGTCATACGACAATAACGTCTAACTCTAGTCAGCTGACCGTTATCGATTTACGTTAATCAACTGACGTGGAGTATCAAAATACTAGTCATCCCACTAATATTCCAAAATGAGATTTATAATATAAATGCACTATTGTGGAGGACACTTGCTCCAACAATCTCCCACTTGTCCGATACAAGTTGTGCATATAGCCACACTATTGCGGAGGACTCCTACTCCCACAATATCTCCCACTTGTCTCGACAAGTTGTGTGCTACCAATTCTCTTGTCACTTTTGCGTCACATCCTCCCACTCATCGCAAGGTGTCTTTCAGGTCGCACTTGCGATTGGAAAAATAAATTGAGTGGTTTTCTCGATCTGGAGAGTAACTGTCTGACCGGAAAATCTACGATAGATCTCTTCCGAGCGTGGCCACGCATTTCCAGTCACTACTCCTCGAGTGGCCCGAAGATGTTAATACCCAACGTGGGTGGACAATTCCTGTTGACCCAACTTACACTGTATAATGCAAATCACCATGACCCAGTAGATGCCCATCGGCCTCCTTTCACGGCACGACCTAGGACAAAAACCAAAGTCAATCGGAAAATACACCGACTCAGGTAAATGGTCGCCAGTCTAAAGAATCGACTCATAGGAATATAATAGAAATCCCCGCCACGACCAGGCTTCAACAATTTTGATAAGGGACTCTATCATGGTCACTGTCCGACAGAGTGTCTCTACAGTCTGTCTATGTAAACGATCAGTCATCTCCATGACTCCATGGTGCTGAACCAACCATCGATCGACTTACAATCTAGTCATTGCGAGACGTCACCTTATGCAAATGACTAGGGACAATTACTAAGTTCATCATGTTCACTTGAATTGAGTTCAACCTTTCTTATAACCAATTCGGACAAAACAAAGTAATAAAATTTAGTCAATACTAAATAAAAGAGCTCATATAAAACTCGAACAATGAATGCAATTATCATATATGTAAACATTGATACAACATTCAATTATTACATATCACATAATCTAGAGGAATTCAGGAACTCGTCTTAATCCCATCGAGACGACATGACTGTCATGTTTAGCCTTTGTAAGAGGCTTGGTTAGAGGATCAGCGATGTTATCGTCTGTCCCAACCTTACATACATCTATTTCCTTCCTCTCCACGTAATCTCTAATTACATGGTATTTCCTAAGTACATGTCTAGACTTGTTACTAGACTTGGGCTCCTTTGCTTGAAAGATAGCCCCACTGTTATCACAATACATCGTGATGGGATCTGTGGCAGTAGGGACTACTCCTAGTCCTTCCAAGAACTGCCGAATCCACACAGCTTCCTTTGCAGCCTCTGATGCCGCGAGGTACTCAGCTTCTGTTGTAGAATCCGCAGTCACGCTTTGCTTGAAGCTTTTCCAGCAAACGGCTCCTCCATTCAACATAAAGACATAGCCGGATTGGGATTTTAAATCATCCCTATCAGTTTGGAAACTAGCGTCCGTGTAACCCTTTACACGCAACTCAGTCTCTCCTCCAAACACCAAGAACGAATCTTTAGTCCTTCGTAAGTACTTAAGGATGTTCTTTACGGCTATCCAGTGACTCTCACCTGGATTGGCTTGATAACGACTCGTCATGCTCAAAGCATAGGCGACGTCAGGGCGAGTGCACATCATAGCATACATGATTGACCCAACTGCTGAAGCATAAGGGATCAACTTCATGCGTTCAATCTCCTCGGTGACAGTAGGACTCTGGGATTTACTCAGAGTGATACCATGACCTATTGGAAGAAAGCCTCTCTTAGAGTCTTTCATTTTGAACCGATCAAGAATCTTATCTATATAAGCTTCTTGACTTAATGCTAGTATCCTCTTGGATCTATCTCTATAGATCCGGATACCCAAAATGCGTTGTGCCTCTCCCAAATCCTTCATCTGGAAATGTTTCCCAAGCCACTCCTTGGTAGAAGTAAGCATTGGTATATCATTCCCAATGAGAAGTATGTCATCCACATACAAGATAAGGAAAGTAACTTTGCTCCCACTAAACTTCATGTATAAACATGGTTCCTCGACACTTCGAGTGAATCCATTTTGTTTAATTACATGATCGAAGCGATGATTCCAACTCCTTGATGCTTGCTTAAGACCATAAATGGATCTCTTAAGTTTGCATACCTTCTTAGGGTTGGATTTATCCTCAAAACCTTCAGGTTGTGTCATGTACACTTCCTCTTCTAGAATCCCATTCAAGAAGGCGGTTTTGACATCCATTTGCCAAATTTCATAGTTATAAAATGCGGCAACCGCTAAGAGAATCCTAATGGATCGAAGCATAGCGACTGGGGCAAAAGTTTCGTCATAGTGTAAACCATGAACTTGAGTGAAGCCTTTTGCCACCAATCTAGCTTTGTAGATATCATTATGTCCATCTATGCCATTCTTGATCTTGTAGATCCACTTGCACTGAAGAGGTCGCACCTTCTCAGGTAAGTCTACCAAGTCCCATACTTGATTTTCGTACATAGAATCCATTTCGGATTGCATGGCCTCAAGCCAATGCGTGGAGTTGGGACTAGAAACGGCCGACTTGTAGGTTGTGGGTTCATCACTTTCAAAAAGTAATAAATCACCATCTCCCTCGATACATCCGAGGTAACGATCAGGTTGAGAACTAATTCTACCTGACCTTCTAGGGACAATAACCGTTTCAGACGAGGAGGGAACGTTTTCCTCCACTTCATTTTCGGTTTGTGGCTCTCGAACTTCATCAAGTTCGAATTTTCTCCCACTCTGCCTTTTAGAAACGAAATCGCTTTCTAGAAAGACAGCATCACGAGACACAAACACTTTGTCCTCATGACGGTTGTAGAAGTAATATCCACGAGTCTCCTTAGGGTATCCTACAAAATAACATTTGTCGGATCTGGGTGCGAGCTTGTCATTAGACTTCTCATGAACAAACGCCTCGCAACCCCAAATTTTCATAAACGACAAATAAGGAACCTTTCCTTTCCATATCTCATATGGAGTTTTATTGGCTGCTTTAGTCGGGCTACGATTTAGTGAAAATGTTGCGGTTAAGATGGCAAATCCCCAAAACGAGTCAGGAAGCTCTGTAAGGCTCATCATCGACCGAACCATATCTAATAAAGTTCGGTTTCTCCTTTCAGACACACCATTTAATTGAGGTGTTCCAGGAGGAGTCCATTGTGATACTATACCACAATCTTTTAGGTGTGAATCAAATTCATAATTTAGATATTCACCACCACGATCGGATCGTAGGGTTTTTATCTTCTTATTCAATTGGTTTTCCACTTCATGTTGAAACTCTTTGAACTTTTCAAAGGCTTCACTCTTATGCCTCATTAAGTAGACGTATCCATATCTACTTAAATCGTCGGTAAAAGTAATGAAGTACTTGTAACCACCTCTAGCTTGGTGAGTCATTGGGCCACATACGTCGGTATGTACAAGGCCTAATACTTCACGTGCTCGTGTCCCTTTTCCCGTAAAAGGAGCACGAGTCATCTTGCCCAAAAGACAAGATTCGCATTCACCATAAGATTCATAATCAAATGGTTTGAGAAGTTTCGTTGAAACAAGTCTCTTTATGCGTCGTTCGTTTATATGACCTAAACGACAATGCCAAAGGTATGATTGATTAGGTTCACCTAATTTGAGCTTCTTGCTTTCGATATGATATATTTCATTGACATTATCAAGAACATAAATGCCTCCAATAGAGATGGCTTTACCATAAAACACATCATTAAAAGAAAATGAACAACTATTGTTCTTGATTACAAAAGAGAAACCCTCCGCATCAAGTACGGAAATGGAGATAATGTTCTTAGTCAAGGAGGGTACAAAATAACAATTATTTAAATACACCTCAAGACCACTAGCTAAGGTTAGTACATAAGTTCCTACGGAGACAGCGGCAACTCTTGCTCCATTCCCCATTCGTAGGTCCACATCACCCTTGGCTAGTGCTCGCACGTCTTTCAGCCCCTGCAGTGATTACAAAGGTGAGAGCCACATCCAGTATCAAATACCCAAGTGGAAGTGCAAGCATAGTTAATATCTATCA
>JAIUZE010002660.1:0-44463 GCA_022085475.1 Heliosperma pusillum | reverse complement strand
GGGGGTGACAGAGAAGGGATGGTCGGTGTTGGGGTTGGTCGGCCGACAAAGAGACGACTGGCAAAGGCGGTGATGGTGAATGGGAGCCAGCAAGGGCGACTGCCGGCGAAGGGATGACCGACGAAGGGATTGGTCGACAATGGGTAATGTTGTACTGTATAATGTCTGTTTACTGTGCCTTTGTTTTGTTTTCCAATATAGTTGTACTGTATAAGGTTTTTTTGTTCACTGTAGTTAAGGATTATACATCTGATGTACTACCTTAGAGTAGTATGATTTTGAGTTTTTGTGCATTTTTTTCGAGCTTTTTAAAGTTTATAAATTACATTTTACATATTATATATGATTTTTTTTAGTTTTATTATATTTTTTTTGAGCTTAATGTTTAAATTAATAAACTCAAAAACTTTATAGTATAACTCATAATTTTTAATACTACACTCAAAAACTTTATTGTAAAGCTCAAAAATTACATTATATGTGATAGTACATCATAGGTACAATCCACTTACTGGATTTTTTGTGTTAATGTACCGTACTCCAATTCATTTATTTTTTTCTATATTTTTACACAATCGTCTTGGATTTTTTTCATTTGCATTAGCGTTATAGATTTTACTACGTAATTTTTTCTCTTCTAGTAGATACTATATTCAAACTATTAGGAGATAAGAGAGGGAAAATGAGATAGGAAATGAGAGGCGTATAATTGTCAATAGTGTACTTAGATGAGTAAAATGTGTACTGCGAAAACTAGGACCCATAATAAATTGTCTTACCCGTTTTTGTTTGCATATGGGTTACATAATCCATATTAAAGTCCGTTTCATTATTGTCTTGTTTACCGCCGTTATAAACAAGAATTTGTGAATTAACAAGGAAACCAAGACTTGCAATGAGGCAGAAAACAGCCAAACAGGAATAAAACTAGCAATTGACTGATTTATACAATGTAGCAGAAAACATTTCTCAAAATTGTCGATGGCCTATTTGGTAAGAGCACCAAAGTCATACATACTAGTGAAAACATCGTGCACTTACAACGTAACCATCATCAAACTAGCAGCATCAGGATTATCCAATGTGTGATACTTGTGATAACTTGATAAAACTCTTTAAACAGAGGCACAAACTTGCTCAAAAACCGAGTTTCACACCAATGTATAACTTCATCGAGAGAACCACTCAATTAAGCCTTTCTTGATGAAGAAGCTAGGCGTAAAACTAAAAATAAAAAACTTTTTCAAATATAATGTAGAGTGGGCAACTTTGAAGAGAGACGGAAAATTCTGCTTTAACTAAATGCCCCAATACTGCTGACTGCTTCCGAGATCAATACCCATACGTAATACCAAACTTGGAAGGAGCCTTTTTAAGGCTCAGGGTGTCATTGATCCTTTTCGTATTATTCTTGCATTCTACTTCTCAGAGTTACCAGCCGCTTAGAAGTCACCGTCTAAGCTCACGACCAAAAATTGATGGCAGATAAATGCCTCTAGATACGGATATGAATGGTAAGAACTTAAATCATGGATGGAAATGGAAATTTGAATTATGAAACTCAATAATGTTATACACGAAGGTTTAACAATTGAAGAACCAACAAATGATAAATCCATAACCCTTTACTACGTAATATTCAGTGATACTCCTTGCTACACTTCACTATTATCATACTTTCTTTACATTTTAAGAATTGTGAGGAGGAATTAAAAGTGCACAGAGCCCAGCAGAATAGAGGGATCAGGATTTACGAAGCAACAAAATGGGTTACAGATTTGATATTAACTCTAACCTATCCTTCAAACAGCACATAATTTATTTTCGTCCGCCTGAGTTACTTTTCTGTTGCCCTAGTGTCTGACAATCTCCGGTGCTAAGATAACTGCGATAGAGATCAGGTATATCATCCTTAAATGGCTGAACAAACTTACGAAACAAGTAAAAAGAGGGATTCGGATTAACAAACACTTACAAATGAATTCAGAATTCAGAATGAGTTACTTTTCCATTTCGTTAGTCTGACAGCCTCTGGTGCTGAGATAATTTCGATAGAGATCAGGTACAGCATCCTTAAATGGCTGAAGAAACTTATTAACGAACTTAGGGTCAGACAAATAGACCACATTGTGAAGAGCGCAAGCAGTTGAAATCAAGCCTTTCTCCCTCAAAACGACTAAGATTCTTTGTCTAGGCAATAGTCTCCTTTCAAGGCTATACGTGAACAGGGCAGGACGACATGCCAAGAATGCAGGCTCATAACCCATTTCATTCATTAGAAAATCCAAAGATTTTGTAAGCCTTGCTTCAGAAATGCCTAAGCAATTAGGGTTCTTCTTGATAATTGTCATGATATGAGATTGGTTCCATCCAAAGCTCTTAAACAATTGTATCTTAGACTGAATGAGCTTTGGGCTAAGGTTTCCGAAGATGTTAACACCGTACAAAAACATTCCAGAAGTAGGTGAAATTCCCCATTTGTGTTCAACATTGATCAATGTGTTTTTAAATAATTTAGAATTCTTCAAAAAGGCCCCTTCTCGATAAAGGACGTGACACCGTAGAATGTCAGTTGAAATGCCATGATCTTTTTCCAGCATACGCACATTAGAAAGCAGATAACCAAGCGATGATGAATTTAGGAAAAACAATCGCCGTCTCTTAAGAAATGAAACTAAATTGTCAGGAGTACCGAGAAATACCCTCAAATCCTGAAGCACGGGGCCTAAACGGCCAAGGATAAGTGTGGGGTTGGATGAAATAACACAAATTAAATCGGAGCTAGAAATACCCAAATCCTGAAGAACCCTAAATCTGGGAATTAGGGTTTTGTGAGCCTTAATAGTTAATATCCGAGGATCATGAGAGACGACATTCCTAATTTGAGAATCATTAAAACCATGTAATTCAAACAAATGAATGACTGAATTAGTATTATGCAGTATGAACCCATCGACACAAATATAGCAATATTAGCTCCTTGCCTCCAATAGGATATTTTATGACTGTTGTAAATATTGGAGGAGCCTCTCCACATATTCTTTCCATTCATATGTAATTGCTCTAGTATATAAACATAGCTAACCTATTGTAATGACAAGATGAATAATATCAACAGATACATTTCTAATATGGTATCAATGCTAGGTTATTAACCTCCTGCCGTCATATTTTTTTCGACATTCGAAAACAAAATCAATCAAAACTTCTTCAATGACGACTTCTGATGTTACCACCGTTGTCGATTCCTCCAAACCTCAATCTCAATCATTCGTTCATGTTGAAAATCCGGGTTCTAACATTACCCAGGTCGGTTTTAACGGCCATAATTACGACGAATGGTCTCGTTCGTTTCATCTTGCTCTCCTTGCAAAGGGCAAAGTCGGTTACATCGACGGCACCATCCCCAAGCCGCTTGCTTCAGCCGCCACTTTCGAAAACTGGAGGTCCACGAATGCTCTAGTTACCTCCTGGATCTTCAACTCCATCGAAAAAGACACTCGAAAAACGATTTCCTACCGTCACGAGGCACAGCAGGTATGGCTCGATATCAAAAACCGTTTTTCCCAAGCAAACGACTCTCGTATTTATCAATTGCAGGCAGAATTAATGGCCTGTCGACAAGGACCGACGGAAACTTTGATGTCCTACTATGGCCGGATGATTAAACTTTGGGACGATCTTCTTGACTGCGATCCCCTGCCACCCTGTTCGTGCAATCCATGCCGCTGTGATTGGGTAAGTATTTCTGAGACTCGTAGAGATAAGAAACGGGTTCGGGATTTTTTAATGGGTCTGGATGATAGGTTTGATAATGTTCGTTCCCAAATTCTTGGTACTCGTCCCTTTCCCAATCTTGATCTCATTTATAACCGTCTTCTCCAAGATGAAGGGGTGCGTAGTTTTTCTCAAAACAGAGTCATTCCGCAACCTGATACTATGGCTTTCGCCGCTCGTGCCCACACTAACAATCGCCTCTCCGGGGGCCGTCACTACAAATCCGACCGCCCTACCCAAACCCCATCTTAGGATACGACCAAACCTTTTTGTATTGCTTGTGAACGGTCTGGCCACACTCTTCACTCCTGTTTTCGTGTCACGGGAAACTTTCCCGAATGGTGGGGCGACCGTCCTCGTGACCGCATATACCTTGCCCCAAATGCTACTGATTTAACAAATGCTGTATTCGTTCCGGACATACGCGGACGAGCCCTGTACGAACGAACAAAGAACCGTGGCAGTGGGTCTGGTCCGAAAGTGAATATGGTCACTGCTCCCCCACCCGTGAACAGCCACAATGCTCCCCCTGGTTTTGCCTCTTTTCCAGGTAACATCGCATCCACTTCTCGTTCCACATTGGCAGCCCTCGATAAACTAGACCTCAATGCTCTAAGCCCTCGCGATTTGGAGGATCTCACTACCATGTGGAATGCCCGAAAGGCTGAATCTGGACCAACCGATCGTCTCAGTGGTAATGTCTCTTTTCTCTCTTGGATTATCGATACCGGTGCATCCCACCATATGTCGGGTTGCCTACATTTATTTTCTAATATTCGCTCAATCGACCCATTATCCGTCGGGCTTCCCAACGGTGACGTTACACTAGCTACTCAAAGTGGAGATATATATCTCTCTTCTCGACTCATTTTACGCAATGTTTTATATGCCTCACATTTAAATTGTAATTTGATTTCCGTCTCTAGTCTTTTACTTGATCCCTCTTTAATTATACAATTTTCCCATAAAATTTGTTTAATTCAGGACCGTTCCTCGAAGACGGTGATTGGTGCGGGTGAGCAACGCGAGGGGCTCTACTTCCTAAATGGGGTCCGGCCTGATGAGGCGTATGCACACACGGTGGGACCTCTTGACACGGCTGCACTTTGGCATCGGCGGTTGGGTCATCCCTCCTCGAGTATTTCTCGTTTTTTACCTGTTTTTAATAATAAACATATCAGTTCTTCTTTTGCTAGCAAACACTGCGATATTTGCCTTCGCGCTAAACAAACTCGGCAGCCTTTTCCTTTAAGTTTGAATAATGCTGCGAACATTTTTGATCTCATTCATTGCGATTTATGGGGCCCCTACTCAAACAATGGTTCTTGCAGCTCTCGTTATTTTTTAACTATTGTAGACGATTTTTCCCGCGCAACGTGGGTTTATTTGTTACGTCATAAAAGTGATTCTCGACAAACTTTATTAAACTTCTTTAGCATGGTAGAACGTCAATTTAATAAAAAGATAAAAACATTTCGTAGCGACAATGGTACCGAGTTTACTTGTCTTCAACAATTTTTTAACGAAAATGGTATTTTTTTCCAAACATCAAACGTCGACACTCCCGAACAAAATGGTCGGGTCGAGCGGAAACATCGACATATTTTAAACGTCGCTCGGGCCCTCCTTTTTCAAGCTAACTTACCTATTTTATTTTGGGGCGAGTGCGTCTTAGGAGCGGTATATTTAATTAATCGTACTCCTTCCACGCTTCACCATGGTAAAACCCCCTACGAACTTCTTTTTAAAAAATCCCCTTCTATGGATCACATTCGCACTTTTGGGTGTTTATGCTACGCCCGAAATATTAATCGCTCTCGGGATAAATTCGCCTCTCGTAGTCGAAAATGTGTCTTCTTGGGTTACCCGTTTGGCAAAAAGGGATGGCGGGTCTACGACCTCGAAAATAGCACCTACTTTTGTTCCCGCGACGTCGTGTTCATTGAACATGAGTTCCCATATCGTACTCAACCAACACCCGACACACCCAATATCGACCCATCCCCTGCCAATGACTCCCTCATACCCATAATTACACAACCGTCCCCTACTTTCCCACCATCCATCAGCTCCCCTGCCTCCCTACCCAATCCAACGCCCATCAACCTCACTCCCGATATCTCACCTCCAACTCTCTCCCCTCCTGACTCACCCCCCACGACTGTCATCACCACCGACACACCGCCTCCCCACTCCTCCTCTCCCACCCATACAATCGACCCACCCATGGGCAAAGGACATAGACCCAAATTTCCTAACTCCCGTCTTACGGGCTTCGTTCAACCCCCTCTCCGTCCCTCGACTCACGCTCTCCTCGCACCCACATCGTCTCCAGGTACGAAATATCCGCTTACTCATTATCTTACTAATGATAAATTTTCTCCTAACCATCGAGCTTTTCTTTCGGCCGTGACCAAAAATCACGAGCCAAGCACATTTCATGAAGCTATGCAGGTACCTCAATGGCAAGATGCGATGAAAAATGAAATTACGGCCCTTGAACGTAACAATACATGGACTCTTGAACCGCTTCCATCTCACAAAAAAGCAATAGGCTCAAAATGGGTCTATAAGATCAAGTATAATGCCGATGGCACCATTGAACGATACAAAGCTCGCCTAGTAGTCATGGGCAATCGACAAGTCGAAGGGGTTGATTACAACGAAACCTTTGCTCCTACCATTAAACTAGTCACGGTTCGCACACTTCTCGCCATTGCCGCCGCCAAAGGTTGGGAACTTCATCAAATGGACGTTCATAATGCCTTCCTACACGGCGACCTTCACGAGGAGGTCTACATGAAAGCCCCTCCTGGATACACCGAATGTACAAATGGGAAGGTGTGTCGCCTTCGGAAATCCCTCTACGGTCTCCGTCAAGCACCCCGGTGTTGGTATGCTAAGCTCGCTTCCGCCCTTACCACCTACGGTTTTCAACAATGCCCATATGATCACTCCCTTTTCTCCCTCACCAAACCCGACACCGAAGTCCATGTTCTCATCTACGTGGATGACCTTGTTATTTGTGGAAACCGGTCTACCATCATCAATCAATTCAAAGCCTACCTTAGTACTTGCTTCCACATGAAGGATCTCGGCCCTCTTAAATATTTTTTGGGCCTAGAAATCGCTCGCAATCCCACCGGCCTGTTTGTTTCTCAACGAAAGTATGCCCTCGATATCCTCAACGAATCGGGTCTCCTTGGCTCCAAACCTGCCCCCGTGCCCATGGAACCTAACCATCGCTTGGCTCTCTCCCAAGCCGCATTGCTCGACGATCCCCAGCCCTACCGTCGCCTAGTTGGCCGACTGGTTTATCTCACTATAACCCGTCCCGAGCTCACCTACTCCGTCCACATTCTTGCTCAGTTCATGCACGCTCCTCGCCTCGACCACTGGCACGTTGCACTTCAGGTAGTTCGTTACCTCAAAAACAATCCAGGACAAGGTCTCCTCTTACGCTCCACCTCTGATCTTGCACTCCATGCCTATTGCGATGCGGACTGGGCCTCGTGTCCCACTAGCCGTCGCTCCCTCTCCGCCTACATTGTGTTCCTCGGCTCCTCTCCTATATCTTGGAAAACTAAGAAACAAAACACGGTTTCCCGATCCTCCGCGGAGGCCGAATATCGCGCCATGGCCTACACAGTGTGTGAACTCAAATGGCTCAAAGGCCTCTTACATTTCCTCGGCATTCCCCACACTACCCCGATCGACCTTCACTGTGATAGCCAATCTGCACTCTACCTTACCAAGAACCCCGTTTTTCACGAACGCACCAAACATATCGAAGTTGACTGTCATTTCATCCGGGATGAGATTCTCAAGGACACCATTAAACCACGCTATATCCATACGAAGAGCCAACTCGCTGACATTTTCACTAAAGCACTAGGACGGACCTCCTTTGATGATCTTTTATCCAAGTTGGGTCTCTCGAGTCTCCATGCTCCAACTTGAGGGGGGGTATTATGCAGTATGAACCCATCGACACAAATATAGCAATATTAGCTCCTTGCCTC
The DNA here is from genome assembly GCA_022085475.1 of Heliosperma pusillum. Lineage (NCBI taxonomy): Eukaryota > Viridiplantae > Streptophyta > Magnoliopsida > Caryophyllales > Caryophyllaceae > Heliosperma > Heliosperma pusillum. The sequence goes on along the minus strand of JAIUZE010002660.1, from coordinate 36,664 downwards.
CAATAGGATATTTTATGACTGTTGTAAATATTGGAGGAGCCTCTCCACATATTCTTTCCATTCATATGTAATTGCTCTAGTATATAAACATAGCTAACCTATTGTAATGACAAGATGAATAATATCAACAGATACATTTCTAATAATTAGCATTCGAAGCGAAAGTTAAAGCACTAACCCTAGTATTTCCTGCATCAGTTCGCCAGGGCGCTCCGATTTTGGCGGAAAGGGAGAGAGATTGTTGCTCAGAAAACCCTAGATTTTCCACTAAAAATTTGGGGAGAGATGAAGATGGATGCTCCTCCTGCTGGTGTTTAGTAGAGGTTGAACAAGATGATGTGGAAAACTGATAAAGAGGGCGTCGGAAGCCATGGATAAACAACTTGGTAATAAAGCCGCCATTCTTGCAGCTACAAATGCCCACAAATTTCAACATTTACCAGTTTCTTGCAACGGATACAACTATACAACCATTTGTGATATGCCCATACAATTATGGACATAGCAAACTAGTCTTTCGGGTCGGGTTTGGGTCAAGTCAATTCGAGATCGGGTTTGCAAGAATTCAGATTGGGTCAGAATATTTTCGAGTGGGTTGTTATAAATATATTGGGGTCCTCAGTTTGGATATGGGTCTAATTATATGTAGACTTGACAAATCTGACCCTAACTTGAATAACCCGAATCCTAAACCTTAATTTGAAGCCCAAATTGACTCGATTATATTCAACCTTACACGAATCTTTATGGCCATATGAAGATCGTTATTCCCAAATAACTTGATAACAATCGACTCAAAAATGGCTTGAACCCGAAAGGATCCGACCTGACCCGATTTTATAAACCACAACTCGAATGGGCCCGACCCGATTGACCCGTTTGCCAGGTTGACATACAATTATACAAATCACAAGTTACCCGGCCTGAATAACCCAACTCGACACCCGAATTGACCCGAGCCACAATTGTGGGATTTGTATCCGTATACAACCTTTTAAATCGACAGGATTATAATGAAATTTAACTTATATGATTAATAGTCATAAACAAAATTGCATAAGACGAAGGGATTAAGAAATAACCTTTAGTCCTTGCGATAAAGGCCTAAGAACAAATACCAAAATAGGTATTCTCCTAATCAAAACACCCTAGATGGAACAAGATATGCCTTGAGATTGCTAGAACTCTTGAGAAACCGTTTTCTCTCTTTTTGTGAATTATGTGATGGTGGAGGCTCAACTTGTGATTAGGGTTGATCCAAAAAACATAAAACAGGGAAACCAATTCCTTTATATAGTCCCCTATCACAAGGTATCCCAGTGTAATTAGGAAAGGTATTTTCTTTCCTAAAAACCCTCCATATGGCCGAAATTTTAGAGTATTATAATACTTTATTTTCGGTTCATATTTAGCTATTAATATATTGCAATTAATATCCGTATATTATTAATTATAAATATCCGTATATTTACAATTTTACTAATTCAACATATCAGTTTATATTTAATTTAGCTTGCAATATATATGACAATTAAATATAACCTTTTATATTTAATCGCGAATTACTGTTAATTCGGCTAAACAACATTATTTAATCTGTATTAAATAATTTTTTATCATCACATTGACTAACCGTTTAGTCAAAAACACTGACTAACCTTTTAGTCATATTATAAGGCATCAATATAATTATTTTCTCAAATAATCATATCTCTCGAACACATCCAATAGGTGTGACTTTTAGGGACCAGTTGATTACCGCCATCAGTATGACAATAACGTCAAACTTATCTAGCAAGCCAACCGTTATTGATAAACGTTAATCAACTGATTATTATACGAAGTATACCCTGTGAACCTACAGAGATTTATTTATGTTATTGCACTAACTGTGGAGGACACTGGCTCCAACAATCTCCCACTTGTCCGTACAAGTGTATGTGCGATAACCGATTCTCATATCCTATATAAATTTCTCCCACTCAATGTAAACCAATTTGCAAAGTCCGTATTTACAAAGGTCGTAGTTTACAAGTGATCTGTATCAAGAGTGGTTTTCCCGACTAGAGAGTAACTCAACTGATAAACGAATCTGTATTCGAGCATGGCCATGCATTTCAGTTACAGCTCCTCGAGTGGCCCGGAGAAATATCATATCCTGATAAAGGTTGGATATTTTCTTCAACTCGAATCTTGCAGACACAAGCGCAGTATGAAATGACCCAGTGAAAATCTACTTAGCCTCCTGTTACGGTCGACCATGAGAAAGAAACCAAAGTCACCAAAAAACTGCCTTTATCTCAAGAGAGAGTCGATAGTCAAAAGAATCGACTCTAGGAACACTATGGATGTCCTATCACGGGACCCTTGGGCACCTTTAATGTTCTGAAACATTTAGGACTCCATAAAGTCGTCACAAAATGTCCTGCGCAGTATCATTATAACCCGCATCTGTGATCGATCAGTCAACAGTTTGACTTATGGCTCGTTGAACCCACCATCAATCGACGTCACAAAATAATTGCCAGAGTTATCAGCTCATGTAGGCAATTACGGACCAAAACAAATATAATGTAATTCAGTTCACTTTGTGGTGTTCAATGTTGTCCGTACAACCCACATGAAAAACAAAATATAAACAAAACGATGATTTTATAGATAGTTTTTATGAAAAGATACAGGTGTCTAATCCATAAAAACAACTAATACAACTCAGGAACACGTTTGATTCCCATGGAAATAACGTGCCCTTCATGTTTATCATATCTCAATGGTTTAGTGAGAGGATCTGCGACGTTGTCATCCGTAGCAATCTTGTCTATCACTATCTCCCTTTGCTCCACATAATCTCGGATCATGTGAGCCTTCCGGTGTACATGCCTAGACTTGTTGCTGGACTTGGGCTCCTTAGCCTGGAAGATGGCACCACTATTATCACAATAGATGGTGATCGGGTCATCCGCACTAGGAACTACAGTTAGTCCTTGTAAGAACTGACGCATCCATATAGCTTCCTTCGCAGCCTCTGAAGCAGCATAGTACTCGGATTCAGTCGTATAGCATCTGCTTATAACAGTTTGTTTGGAGCTTTTTCAGTTGGACCGCAGCGCCATTAAGAGTAAAAAATCCAGACTGAGATTTCGAGTCATCTCGATCCGTTTGGAAGCTGGCATCTGCGTAACCGATTGCGCATAGCTCAGTGTCGCCTCCATAAGTCAATACCCCATCCTTAGTCCTCCGTAGGTACTTAAGGATATTCTTAACAGCCATCCAGTGTGTTTCACCTGGATTGCCTTGGTATCGGATTGTTCATATCAAGCAATGCCACGTCTGGACGTTCTATCATGGCATACATGATCGACATATAGCCTGATGCATAAGGAATGCGCGAATAATGCGCTCGACACTCTTCCGCATGCTTTGGTGCCTGAGCTTTAGCAAATGCCTCCATCCCAGCAGACCATGGAAGGCTTCCCTTCTTGGAGTTTGTCATGCTAAACCTCTCAAGAATCTTATCTATATAAGACTCCTGACTGAGGGATAACATCCGTCGTGATTTATCTCTGTAGATACGGACCCCCAAAATTCTCTGTGCCTGGCCCAGATCTTTCATATGGAAATGGTTCTTTAACCAAACTTTTACCGAAGTTAAGAGAGGTATGTCATTCCCAATCAAGAGTATGTCATCGACATACAATATTAGGAAGACAATCTTGCTCCCACTCGACTTGATATATAAGCATGGTTCCTCGACCGATCGAGTAAATCCATTCTCTTTTATCACATGGTCGAAACGATGATTCCAACTCCGAGAAGCCTGCTTAAGTCCATAGATGGAACGCTTAAGCTTGCAAACCTTCTTAGGATGTTTAGGATCAATGAAACCTTCGGGTTGTACCATGTACAACTCCTCCTCCAAATAACCGTTTAAGAAGGCGGTTTTCACGTCCATTTGCCAAATTTAATAGTCATGAAAGGCGGCAATCGCTAAGATTATCCGAATGGAACGCAGCATGACTACGGGTGCAAAGATTTCATCATAATGCAATCCGTGCACTTGAGTGAAACCCTTTGCCACTAGTCGTGCCTTGTATGTATCTGGTTGTCCTTCTACAAATGCTTTATCTTGTAAAGCCATTTGCACTGAAGAGGCCGAACCTTATCAGGTAAGTCAACCAGATCCCATACGTCATTCTCATACATAGAGTCCATCTCGGATTGCATGGCGTCAAGCCATAGCTTAGAGTCGGAACAGGTCATGGCACCTTTATAGGTAGCGGGTTCGTTACTCTCTAGGAGTAAAACGTCATCACTCTCATTCTCCTCGACCATACCAATGTATCTGTCTGGAGGAATAGAGTGTCTACCGACCTCCTACGTTCCAAAGGAATATTAACCGCAGCTGATGATGAAGGAACAGTTTCCTCCATTGGTTGCTCGGTTGTTGGTTCTTGAATCTCCGACAGTTCGAAGGTTCCATTACTTGTCCTATTCTCGAGAAATTCTTTCTCTAAGAACGTCGCACTAGCCGCAACAAAAACTCGATGTTCGGTAGGCGAGTAAAAGTAATGACCAAACATCCCTTTTGGATAACCAATAAATTATGTCTTGACCGATCGTGGGCCGAGCTTATCGCCAGGTCTCCACTTGACATAAGCCTCGCAGCCCCATACCCGAATAAAGGACAAGTTATGGACCGTTCCCTTCCATAATTCATATGGAGTCTTGTCTACAGCTTTAGACGGACTTCGGTTAAGTATTAGAGCAACTGACAAAAGAGCATAACCCCATAATGAATCAGGTACAACCGTGTGACTGATCATGGATCGAACCATATCAAGTAATGTTCGATTTCTCCGTTCGGACACACCATTCAATTGTGGTGTTCCAGGTGGAGTTAACTGTAGTACTACACCAGAGTCTTTAAGGTGTTGATCATACTCATTCGAAAGATATTCGCCACCACGATCTGAACGTAGTGCTTTAGTCTTTCTATCCAGCTGGTTTTCAACCTTATTCTGGAACTCCTTGAACTTGTCAAAGGACTCACTTTTATGCTTCATTAAGTAGACATAACCATATCTACTCAAATCGTCCGTGAAAGTGATAAAATATCTATAGCCATCTCTAGCGTTGATTGACATAAGTCCACACACATCAGTATGTATGACTCCTAATAGGTCAGCAGCGCGCATTCTAACACCTTTGAAGGAAATTTGAGTCATTTTGCCTATGAGACATGATTCACACGTGCCAAAAGATTCATAGTCAAATGGGGAGATAGTCCCATTATCAATGAGCTTCTTCACGCGTTTTTCATTTATGTGTCCCATACGGCAATGCCATAAATAGGTTTGATCTTTGTCACCAACCCTTGCTTTCTTACTACTCACATGCATTATATCTGTGGTTTGATCTAAAACATAAATCCCATTCATGGAAACTGCTTTACCATAAATCATTTCGTGTAAAGAGAAAATACAGCTATTATCCTTTATTACAAACGAAAAGCCGTCCTTATCAAGTACGGAAACGAAATAATGTTTTTAGATAAACTGGGTACATAGTAACAGTTATTCAGAAATAACTCAAATCCACTCGGGAGTTGGATTACATATGTTCCCACTGAAACGGCATCTACTCTTGCTCCATTCCCCACTCGCAGGTCCACATCACCCCTTGCGAGAGTTGTGATGTTTCTTAGGCCCTGCAAATGATTGCACAGATAGAACCACAACCAGTATCTAGAACCCAATTCCGAAACTTGCATGGTTGATCTCAATCATATGAATAAAAGAAGAAAGACATACCAACAGGAGAGACGCGACCTGCTTTTATGTCCTCACGGTACACGAGGCAATCCTCCTCCAATGCCCAAGCTTGTGGCAATGGTGGCACTCCACGTTACCTTCATCGCTCTTTGTCTTGCCTTGTGAGCTACCGCTAGTCTCACCAGGCCCACTCTTGCCTTGCCCTGGCTTTTTGAATTTCGGCTTCCCTACAGCTAGGTTAGCCTTAGCCTTGCCCATACCTTTGCCCTTGTTTGCTATGATGAGAACGTCCTTTTTCAGACTCCCACTCAATTTCAGATCACTCTCTGTCTGTACAATGAGTGAGTGGAGCTGATGAAGACTCTTCTTCATATCATTCATATAGTAATTTGCCCTGAAAAGGGCAAAACCATCATGAAGTGAATGAAGAACGCGGTCTATGGCGATCTTCTCATCGATTTTGCAACCAAGTGCCTCCAGTTTCTCGACATTCTCAATCATCTCAAGAATGTGTGGGCTAACCGCTTGGCCCTTTTGGAGTTTCGCTTCAAAGAAGCGACAGGTATGCTCATAGCTAACGATCCTCGGAGCTTTCGAGAACTCGTTAGAGAGCGTGGTGAAAATCTTGTTTGCACCTTGGGCAATGAATCGCCTTTGCAAATTTGATTCCATTGATAAGATGAGTACGTTCTTTATCGCACCCGCCTACATTACGAAATCACCATAAGCAAGTGATTCATTTGCTCCTGCATTGGGGCCTGGGTTTGGCGGTAGTGGCTCAGTCAAGTAGTTGAGCTTACCGTCAGCAATGGCAGCATTCCGTAATGCCGCCTCCCAGTCCGCAAAGTTGGACCCGTTATTCTTCAGTCGCGTTGACTGATTCATAGTGTCCATAAACATCTTAAGCCAGGACTCACGTCCGAGCGTGGCACTTGGCATTGAGTCATCAGTATGGCCAGCAATTTGTTATTAGCAGTAATATCTGAATATATGACTGTGGAAAAAGAAAATAAATATAATAAGTTTCATCGTTTAAAATTTGAGTCTAATGAAAATCTGTTTAATTCGATGACTCGTGCATTTATATAATTGACCTCCCTCAAGAATTATATAAATGATCCCAAGACTCAATTTCTGTAAATTGATAAGCCAACCTCTTGGCTAATTCTACTTTTAGAATTCCTGGTCGATAAATTTCTGTAAATTCTCTCTTTAGTCCATCATAATCACGAGATATTACTCGTACTATAATGTTGAGATAAAATAGGTCAACACTCACTACTTACCCAACGTAGAAAGGGTCATATTATGACTTCCGACGAAGAAGGGGTTCATAGTAGTTTTCCCTATAAAGACTAGTCTCAATTTTATTTATAGGGGAAGGTCCCATCATCTTAACTTAAATTCATTTTAAGTGAACGAATGTCTAGCAAATCGAGAATGATTTAACTAAGGTGATGGCCCTAAAAGCGAGTGACATCTGTATGTCCATGATTAAAATATTCAACCTATATGAATCATTTTACATGCATTTTATTAGGTGGTTTGGTTTAGGCGGAATATGATGCAGTTATCTATCATGTGAAGGAAAGGAAAAACGAGAATGAAAAACGTAAAAGAAAAACATGTCCTAGTGTGGCCTATCCTACCAAAAAGAATAAAATACAACTTGGAATCCAACTGATTGGACCCTCGAAGCTTGACTTGATCATCCTTTTTGGTCCATGTAGCGGGAGTGAGCTCCAATCTCCATCTTTAGTCTTCTTTGAAATTACAATAAATAAAATTACATAGATCCTATTTATTACATACTAATTTCAAAACCCAAAACTAAAAAAAATGGAGATGCGAGATCTCAAAATACATCCAAGACTATGTTACCATCATTACGGTAATACAATCTACTAAGGCCACACTAAGTTACAACTGATTGTAAAAATACGTTAAAAATCCATTCAAACATTCCAAAACATAATATAAAAGCACCAACTAAAATAAAACATGCAAGACATAATACAGTTATTACGATGTTTTATTATCCAAACCACCCTTTAACATCGATTATAATTATGTGGTGATTCTGTAATTACCCACATCAATTACAATCTCGATTCATTTTACTGATAAAATGAACTATCCTAAACATTTCAAACTGCTTTAAAATGTAAGATATTAAGCATATGTAAACCGATTCACATTAATTATACACAATCCGAATAATGTACAATTAAAGGCCCAAAAATTTTGAATACAGCAAAAAAAACAGAAATTTTTTTAGCATAAATTTTTCGGCAAAATTTTTTTCAGCAAAACGGTCCTTATCGACAAAATATGGAAAAATAATATCCTTTCTAATGAAAAACTCATTCAACATCATTTCCATTTTCATTTTAATCTAATCTTTATTAAATTAAAACATCTACAAATCTATTGTATGTTATTTTAACAGATTAAAATAACAAAATAAATCTAAATGAAAACGAATACGAAAGGAAATACGATTCTGTAAAGTACTCGATCGAGAAGAAATTAAACAATAAAGTCTCTCGATCGACGAATTCTTCCTAGTCGACAAACAGGGACCCTCGATCGAGTATAAACATCACTCGATCGACCAAAATTTTGAGAAAACTGCTCGATCGAGTGAACACAAGTACTCGATCGACCAAAACATTGTGAAAACTGCTCGATCGAGTGAACACAAGTACTCGATCGACCAAAAACTCACAAAAACTGCTCGATCGAGACACTAAAGTCCTCGATCGAGTCAAACACACAGCGGCATAGACAGTTTCGGTTTATAAAATCAAATTAAAACAATTTCATGGCCTATGCTCTGATACCACTTGTGGGAAATCGGTATTACCACAATACAATTATTATAGGATTATAACGAAATAGTAATAACATGATTATACTAGTCATAAACGAAAACAAGAATAAGAGTATAGATTTAGAAATCAACCTCCGGTCCTAGCAATTGGCGTAAAGAACAGAGATATCAAAGTAGATATCCTCCTAATCGTTGCATCCAAGACTATATGAGAAATGCCCTTGTGTTGCTAGAAGTTTTCAAAAGTTACTGTTAACCTTTTGTTTTGTGTTTTGTCAAAAGTTACTGTAAACTTTTGTTTCTGTGTGAATGATGGAGGCAGTAGTGAGGAATTAGGTTAGAAAAAGCAAAATCTCAATTTACTCTTTTCTCCTCCCCTATTTCTCACGGCACATAGGGTTTTTTTTTATATGGGGAGATTTTTGTCTCCTCAAAAATAACTACCCATTGACTAAAAACCGAGTGTATCTGGATACTTTCGTTTTTGGTCATTTTAGCTTCCAATATAATGTAATATCTTATAATCGTCGTTTTACATGGACCGACATTATGATACATCATTAATTATAAATATCCGTATATTTATAATTTGCCAATTAATTATAACGGTTTATGTTTAATTAGCATACATTATATATCCAATTTACGAATTACTGTTAATTCGTCTCAGCTAACTTTATTTAATCGTTATTAAATAATCGTCTCATCATCACATTGACTAACCTTTTAGTCAAATACATTGACTAACCTTTTAGTAATATAATAGGGCATCAATATGATTATTTTCTCAAATAATCACATCTCTCAAACACATCCTATAGGTGTGACTTTTAGGGACCAGTTGATCACCGCCATCTGTATGACAATAACGTCAAACTTATCTAGCAAGCCAACCGTTATTGATAAACGTTAATCAACTGATTATTATACAAAGTATACCATGTGAACCTGCAGAGATTTATTTATGTTATTGCACTAACTGTGGAGGACACTGGCTCCAACAGGTTATGGCTACTTCATTTTAATTACCGACGATTAAAGTAGATATTGTGTTTGATTCTACTTAATGAGGTGCTAAGACAAATCTTTGAAAAGTTCAAAGAGCGTCAATGTGAAGTAGTTAACCACCAAGAGTATTAGATAGAGGACTTACGACCAAATCATAACAAGAAATATCTAAGTATTGACATTGATTTTCACCAAAGGTATTGTGAAATATTTTCACGAGTTAGCTTCTCTAACACACATTATGAGATAAGGTATTGTTTAAGTAGAGAAACAGAACCTTATACGATATGGTTTTGTCTTTGTTAAGTTATATTGAGCCACTTGACTAACCTTGGGCTTTTATTATTTTGTCTGCTATTTCTTTTCCCACCATATCAAAACACATTTAAAGACGTCGGATTTTATTCCATATAAGATATGGATGGGTAGCGTACCTAATTTATAAGTTATCCGAATGAAACAAGTGCTCAATAATCCTATATTAACCACGAGAACAAAGTGTTTGTGGCTCGTTATGCTGTCTTTCAATAAAAATACGATTATTTCTTGATAAGACAGAGTGGGAGAAAATGTTTCAAGAGCCACAAACTGAGAATATGGTCCGAAAAAGGTTTTCTCATTGCTTGTTCACTAGTTGTTTCTTCGGAACCTAGGAGGTCAGGTGGAATTTTTCACTCTTTGATAGTGATGAATTCTTATTACTTTTAGAAAGTGATTCACCTGTGAATTATAAAAGGACTGTTTATAATCCCAACTTCATGTTATGGCTTAGAGTCATGCGATTCGAAATGGACTTCATGCACGATGGTCAAGTATGTCACCTAGTAGATTTTACTTGAAGAAGTACGACCTCTTCAGTGTAAATAGATTTTTAAAATCAAAATCTGCATGGATGAACATAAAGATGTTTTCTCATACGTAGATTGGTAGGCAAAGAGTTTGCACCAACCTTAATGCTTCGATCCATTCGAATATACTTAACGATTGCACCATTTCATAATAGTATGATGACAGTTAGATCTCAAGAACCACCTTCTTAAATACGATTCTAGAAGAGGTAGTATATTTTATATTCACCTGTGGGTTCGTAGATCCTAATTATCCTAAGTTAATGTGCAAGCCTAAGAGGATGTCTTAAATAAGCAGTAAAGAGTTGGAATTAGTGTGTCAATCATGTCATAAAGCATTTCTCGACATCTCGAGGAATTATGTTGATACATGAAGTTTAGTGGGAGTAATGTGTTATTCATTAGTCTTATATGTGGAGACATATTGATCATCTTAGAGGATGGAAGATTTTGGAGAAGTAGAATACATCTCTTAGATATCTGGATTTATGAAGATAAATCTAAAAGAATATTAGCGTTGAGTCAAAATTGTTATATTGATAAGATATTTGACTAGTTTGATCGGGCCTGTCGCAAGCCCTGGTCAAAGATAATTACCCAGACTAGGCTAATAACAAATTAATGTAATTAGGGAAGTAGGGGTCGATCCTCAGGGAGATGGTGTTTCCTATAGAATGTGAAATGTCTTGCAATTGAGTCTTATCTAACGAGTATCTGGGTTTTGGGGTTTTGATTTCTAAACTAATAAAAAGCATAAATGAAAACAAAATAAAAGCAAATCAAAACGAAAACAATAAAGCAGGTGATGAATTAACAATGATAAAAAGAATCTAGGGAAGTAGGTTTACACATGTAGATTAACATATTCATGAAGTTGGATTTAGAACATGCAAATAATTTATTGTGAGTTCGTAAGAATGATGTGTTCATTACAATCATAGATCAGATGGTCTAGCAGGCTTTTAGGCAATTTACTAGGTCTAATCTACCATGTCATGCTTTGTCTATTCAATTCACGTATTTCTACTTTGGAAAAGCATTCCATTTTAGTCAATGATTTTGATCAGGAATCGTTAACTATCGTTATAGTCCAAACATGCATAGACACAATGTTTTAAAAGCACAATTTCTTTAATCCAATTATCATCTTTTAATCAACCGACATGGCTACCCTACACCCTAGACAAACGACTACTCACTCATGGTTATGTTTAGATCTAAGATGATGTTAATAATAAAAACTAGGATAGACATGTTTATTTGGTTTTGATAATATTTTAAGACTCTTTAATTGGCGATAATAACAGCGCTAAATTGACGATCTAGGGAAATGAAATGATTACAACGATATTGAAATTGAATCTAAAATAACATGTAAAGAAAATAGCAATCAAATAGGAAACATAAAGACTTTAAACAAAAGATAAAATAGGAATATCTAGATGACAATCAACAACGACAATGATGAAATATAAAGAACCATAATAGAAATTCCTTGCATAGAATAGTCGATCCACGAATTACAATACTTGAATCACATAAAGTAGATTACAAAGATGGAATTTTTATTGATCTAGGCTAAGGATAAAGATGGAATTTTTATTGATCTAGGCTAAGGATTTGATGTAGAGAAATCAAAAATAAACTAAGAAACTAAGGACAAAAAGGAAGAAGAAAATGATCTAGACGAGAGAAGAGAGGCTAGGTTTCTCTCCTCCTAATCTAGGTTTTTATGTAATGTAAAAAGAAAAGTAGGGTTTCTAATTGTGTGTAGAGAAGTGTGTTAAGATGTGGTGGCTGAGGCACTCTTATATAGCACTCGGATCAGCAAACATACCCGATCGGGTACACTACTTACCCGTTCGAGTATGTAGTAATCTGGATGCTTTGACTTTCGTTTCATCTCCCTTGGCCTATGACTTGACTTTCATTATCCCCCTTGACCTTTTGAGGCAGGTTTGTTGATAGGGTTTGATGTAAAATGATGATTTCTTTGCCTAACTGATCGATCTTCTGACAACTGCGAAATCGTCTTTGCTTCTTCTTTCTTTTGAATCAGTTAACCTTCTAGAAATGTCTTTGACTTGGTCAAGCTTGCTTCTTCAGATCGTCGGGTTCTAGGCAAATGCTCGGGAATATAGAAAAAGGGTGAGAAACGTCACTTTCCCTACAAAACAGGTTAGAACATAGGAATTCGCCTAGAAGACGATATTAGCTCATAAAATGGCTTAACAAAGCACAAATGACATACAAAACCGAGCTAAATTGGGGGTTAAAATCATGCAAATATTAACTCTTCAAACTCCCCCAAGCTAAACCCTTGCTTGTCCTCAAGCAAACATAACAAACAATACCAAGACAAGGGTTGCAAGCATTGGCTACTACACCATCAAGAAACAAATCTCAACGTAAAACTTTGGAAACATAATGAATCATAACCCAAAAACAACATGGGCAAGAATGATACATAAACATGGCTGAGATTTACATAACTGCGCAGCACAAAGAATTTCACTACAAAATTTTCGGCTCTTGCATGATCTTTTTGACAAATGGACTCTCACGGCACACTCGAACACTCATGTATGCAAAAGGTGATTTCTTTATGTGTAAATGTTTTTGAGACACTCACCAATCTACGACTTATGAAAATGTGTCCGCAGTCTAATATGGTAAACAATTCAAAACACAAGTCAAAGATCACAATGCACATAGAAAAGAAGCCGGAAAAAAAAAATATGAAGAAGGCTTTGGGAAATGGGTGAAAGGTGGATAAACAGTTATGGTCATGTGAAGGTTAGAATGAGCTAGCAACTGACCAATGATAAATGAATACTCAATCCAAACTTTCGATTAATTCCCAAAAGACGAATAACGAAGCCTGAAGGAACGGATTGGCTTATTACACACGAAACACAAGAGTGAACGGATTGGCTTATTTCTTTTTCTTTTTTTTGATTTTTTTCTTTTTCAATTTTTTTCTTTTTCTATTTCATTTTTTTTTCTTTCTTTTTTTTCTGAACATAACATCACTTCTTGAACATTTTGGTTCTCCCAAATTCACTTTGACATAAAAGAACAAATCTTATCAAAAGAGCACTCATACACCATAGTCTAGCTGCTAACTCAACAAGGTAGGCAGTTTTTATATGTAGCTGTTATCTTGTGAAACATTTGTATGAAGGGGCTAATTTTGAGGGGTAATTCAAAGTGAAAAAGGCTTCAAATCTTAGTGAATCATGAATGCAATGCTTATAGGAATGAAATGAGAACCATACTTATGCATTTTGACATGACACACATCACAACGAGAACTACACACACCTTAATGAGACTGGGTATAGATGTACCATGTGACACCCTCAAAATTTGCGGAAAGAAAAAAAAATAATTTAAATACATAGAAGATAATAAAACATATACGAAGGTGTCATAAAATAAAAGGGTCATTACAATACGGAAATAATATTCTACAAAAGAAATATACAAGAACGGGAGACATATCTCCCGTATAAATACGGAAATAAACAAGTGTATAATAATATACAAACTATGAACCGAATATAGGTCCAAGGTAAATACTTCGCTCGCTAGCTCGTCAATGTACCCCAAATATGCATTCACCACCTGTTCGACCGCATTAAATATAAACACGGAAGCCACAGTCAGTGGGGAGTAACTCCGAGTCCTCCAAGCCACGATATGTCGAGTTTAATGAAACATGAATAACATAAAAGCAATGCATATGGAAAATACAAAACTTAAACATATACGATATGCTTTTCATGTTATGAAACAGATAACTAACAAATAACCTAGCATGTGAAAGCTATCATGTGAGACCGATAATAAAATAGAACAAGAGGTAGGGAAGCTGGTATGCTAGCTCAGAGGTTACCCTGTAACGTGGCCATGATACACTCAAACCCTAATCAACACGTAATCATGTGAATCAGTTAACAATCGGTAATCCAAACTCTATCAATCCTAGCCTGCTTGCATCTCACCTTCTAGAACTCATAGAATCATACAAACATGAAAGACCAATACTTCTACAAACAGGCATAAGTTCTTAGAACCGTCAATAGTCGACTTCTGTAACTCGAGGCTATACCACAAGGTAGGAAAACATCCTAGTCCTAGACTGATCATACCTAGCGACAACAGCTATTCCGTTCCCCGTCCCATGACATAACCGTCTATGAGAAACTCTACTAGGCGACCCCCTAAGCAGAGATGGCTAGTACTTAAGCTGGCTCCAGTCCCAAAACGGATCAGGCAGCCATGCCCCGACTTGGAGATAAGCCCCCCAGGCCGTGACACAAAAGCTCTCAAGCTGTGAACTATATACTCGTTAAAGATAGTACGGCCTATCGATGTCATGGTCCAAGCTACTCATTTAGAATTAGAATGGTCAAGACGCCATATACTCATAATTCTCTATGGGTACTTAGTCAACACGACACCAACCATATAATAAAACAGTCACAGGAAAAACATCCTATCATGTGACTAATTGCATATAAGTAATAATCAAATATCATATCGCCTCATATCTACTAAGGCTAATTCATTAATTAAATACAACCTTACTTGAAGACAAATCCCCGACCCGAGTCCCGCGACGGGTCATCAGTCAAAACGGGGCTGACTAGATCTTAGTTTGACCAAACCCGTGTGGTCAAACCGGCTAGAAACAGAGTCTTTACCACTTAGACTTGAACATAAAATCATCATATTCATTACATGTTATTTTTATTAAAACTTCTAACATGTGAATTATTAAATCTTACGTAAACCCCCGCTTGACTTAAAGGATATCCAATTAAACTACGATCTTGTCTTATAATTTCTAACATGTGAGAAATAATAATTTTATGAAACACCTTTTTAATTAAATATTTTACTTATTAATATTTCCCACTTGCTAAATATTACAAAACACGATAAAAATGACGATAACTCAAAAACCGTCACAAGTCCCAAAGTGGGACCCACGGGCTGAGTTGGGCCGGACCCCACATGGGCTTGGATGGGCCCACGGGCCTAATTGGGCTGTTTTGGCAGATTTTACACTTTTTACAAAACCGATTCTTAATTATTTCCCGCATGCTTTAACATAATTAAAACCCGTCAAAACAACAACATAACAATCAAACATCGACACAAACACCAAAGACCAACCCCGGACCAAATCCAGACCGGGCTGGACCGGCCTGAACCGGTCTGACCAGGCCTGAACCGGCCGGTCTGGTTCGGGTTTCAGCCCCATTTTCCGGCCACCCAACACGGTCCAACAACCACCACTCCAATTAAATTCTAACATGTTTTTAATTAACAAACATCCATTTTAACAACCAATTTAACCATCCAACATACAAAAATCATCATCATGAAGAAATCATAAAAATATAACAAGAACACTAGCATATTTATAAATTTCCTACAACATAATAAAATTTACCACTTATCATATTACTAACTAAAAATCATAAAATCATAATCATATGAACAACAACTAAAGATGAACCAAAAAACTAAAGAAAACCCAAAGCTATGTAACATATCCGTCGAGTAACTCGGAATCGTTACCTTAGCTAGCAAAACCACTTAGCATCAAAATAATAAGAAGTATATAAATAAGAAACCCTTCTACTAATCTTCACCCAAAATATACGAGTCTCCAAACTCGTCTTCAAAATCTTCCCCTATAAGAAATAACAAGAAAACATTAGTAGAACTAAAAATATGAATTTCCATAATTAAAGTGTTGAAAACGATCTTGACGGAATTGAAATATAACCGTACGTGAAGATGAGGAGCGAAGAGGAGAGTCTAGAAATATAAATTAGGATGGATTTAATTAAGAAACGAAGATTTTATGAAGGTTTTGCTCAAGAACGATGAAGAACAATTGATGAACGACGAAGAAAACGAAGAACGATTAAATAAAGTGATGTTTTGATCTTAATTTGATTTGTTGTAAAAATGGAAAGTTGTTTGTGAGTAATGTGGTAGGATGAGCCGTGTAAATATAGACAAATAAAGATGTCGGGTTTGGAAATTGTTGTTACGTAATTGACTCGCGTTTAATAATTATTTTACGGTAAACGATTGAATATAATTAACGATAAAGTTAATTACACTAAATATCAAGATATTATGTTATTAATAATCAAAAGAAAGACAAATATCTAGTCCTATTAGAGGACTTATGAGCCGTGTGAAATGATGAGAAGACGGATCTGATTTCGATCGTTTTGCGTAATTTTCGGTAACTGATCGATAAAGTGAAATAATATCTAGATATTATGATATATTAATCAAAAGAAATGAAAATATCAAGGTCTATTAGAGGAGAGGAAAAGAGAGAAGAGCCGTGTGGGTTTGTGGCTTGTCGGGTCTGATTTTTCTCGATTTGCGAAATCTCCGTTGACGGATCGATAAAGTAACAAATATCTAAGATATTTGTATTAGTTTAATCGAATCAATTAAATATCCTATTGTGAGTGGAAAACGATGACATGGGCGTGTGACTCATGCCAAAGTCGAGTTTCGATTTTGTTGCGCGTTTTACGATGAGTCGGGAATAGTTAAATGACGTTCGGTTAAAACCGTAAACGTTATTCTTTAAATTCCGAATAAATTCAAAATAATTATATTAAATTATGATAAATCTTAATAAATCTAAATAAAAATAAATCAAAAATATTATTTTTTTAAATAAAATTTCGGTCTTCATACTTATGAGACGAGTCGGGAAAAGTCAACGGAAGTCAAAGTTGACTGAAAAGTCGAGAATAGTCGAAGATGACTTAAAAGTCAAGAAAAGTTTTGGACGACTTAAAAGTCAAGAAAAAGTAAATGACGACTTTAAAAAGTCAAGGAAAAATCAAAGACGACTTAAAAGTCAAGAAAAGTCAAAGATGACTAAAAACGGTCTTTTCATGGAATCCCTCAAAAATTCCAAATACGAACGCGGAATTTCAAAATAAGACTCGGAACAAAAATTCCTATTTTAAAAACTTAAGTTCTACTGAAAAGTGTTAGTAAATATTTTTACTAGAAAAATTGGCATTTTTCGGGTTGTTACAAATACAATGAGGCGTGTAGAAAGCGTTTAAAAGACGCCATGTATGATGCTAGGCAGATGATAAAAGGTAAGAATCCAAGTGGCCCGGGTTGGATGCATCCTAATGTTTTCAAAGCATTAATCGAGAAGCGGAAGAATAAGGCGTTTCTCAAGAGATCGAAACAAGCTTCCATCAACAAGGAAGGCGGCGAAGATGGCCTTACTACACATCACTACGGGTCAATCAAAGCTGTAAAACATGCTGTTAAGATGGTAAATAAGTTTAACTTGTAAGTATTTCAATTTGATAATTTACTTTGTTAGTTTTGACATATTAACTACTATAATGTTAGTATTTACAATATCAAGTTAATGTTTGATTTGTTTTTATAAAAGGCAAAAGAGAAGGGGGGTATAGCCCCTAATGCAGTGGAGCTATTTCTTGATAGCCATAGGAAAATGGTTAATGGTGAGGAGCAATGCAGCCATCCAACTGCCCGAGTGAGATATGTAAGTATTACTACATTCAAAAATTCAAGTGTATTCAAAATACTTATGTTATTATTTACAACTTTCTTTTTTGACAATGTAGCAAAATTATCTAAGGATGATAAATGACCTTAAAGAGCAAGGACTTCCAATAGACGCTAACAAGGTTTGGTTCGATTCGGTGGATGGATACAAGAATGGCCATGTCTTTGGGTTAGGAACCGCCGCCTCACTATATTACACTCCCCCGGCGTCATCATCGTGGAGAGGTAGTTCTTCCTATTGGAGTGAGTGTCCTCAACAATGGTGCGATCACTTAATTAAATCTCATTAACAAGAATACAAAGGGATGATTAACATTATAGTCAACTGATCCACATTAATCGGTAATGATTGGCTTACTAAAGTTTGACATTACTGTCGTATGACGGTGGTGATCAGTTGATCCTTTGAGGTCACACCGAAAGGACGATTCCCTAATCAAGAATATTAATTAATTGTATAACGATACATATTAATTAATCCCTTAAACAGGACGAGTTTACGAGTGAGAAAAATATCTTATTGTAATATGATTAAATAAGATTCAATAATATAATTGTTATATTAGAGTGCTTAATATTTATAAAACATTTGAGATAAGCATGATTGGTTGATCATAATTACAATTAGTTGTAGATCATACCAACCAAATATGAGATGACCCATTTTTATATATGTGATTATAAATTATTACTTAAAATGTTAAGTTTAATTTATTTGACATGAAATTGTATTTAAATTAGTTAAATGCATATTTTTATTATAAGATAACATGTCACATGTCACATGTCACATGTCACATGTCACATGTCACATATGTGACAATTGACAAAATCACAAAATAAAACGGACACCCATGTTAACAGGGGTGCACCGATTTTATGAGGGATTGGGTAGGGTTTAGGCTTTAGCTTTTGCTCTAATCTAGATTAAACATAATGATTAGTATCCTTAAACCTATAGCCACCCTAAAGCACTGTTTAGACAAAAAGCATAAGCATGCTCATTTGTCACTATGCTTGGCCGGTCACTTTGTGTTCAAATAAGAGGATGTTTTCCTCTTAAGAACTCACTTAATCACATCTCATATTTTGATATACTACATCTCACTAAAAATCACTAAACACTTAGAAACTTTAGAAGTTTCATAGAACTTGTGATTAGAACTTGAACTTGAGTTTCTAAAGTAGAAACTTCAAGTGTCTAGTAGTCATATTAAGAGGATCTTATTTATTGTTCTAGTAAAAGAAATATTCAAGAGATTAAGGCTAAGTCTAGGTGCAACAAAAGGAGGGTTCCTATACTTGGAGCTTTTGGAAGTTCATCCTATAATCATCTAGCTCAAGAACAAGTACAAGAAGGAGTCTTGTACTTGTGCCCATATCCGTATAACACTCAATGTGAGGAACATTTTCAATCTCCATTTCAATTTAATTAGTTAGCATGTAACTAGATCTTGAAACTAATTAAAGAGTTAATTAGTATGACTTAAGAAATGTCTTAAGTATAGGTATATGAACCTAACACTTCCGCCTCTCAACCATATATACCCGGTGTTCTAAGTCAAACAATGGAAGCACGTGAGAGGGAAGCTGACGAGTTTAGGAAGTACAGGGAGGAGGTGCAACAAAGGGAAGAAGAAGCTCGCAAGAGGGAAGAACTTTACATGGATAATCAAGAAGATCTAAGGCAACAAATCACGGCAAGTCAAGTTGCTAGTACGCGTGAACGAGAATAAACAAGGAGCCAAATTGAGGCCTTAACCAAATTATTTGAATCCCAAACCCAATACCGATGCAACAATAACTCATGGGAATTGTCTTATAACCCGAATAACGATAACTCCGGTGGAAATGGTTTTCAAGTGTAAAATTTGGTAGTTGGTTGTATAAGACATGTTGGTTACTTGTTGTGTAAACTTTGGTGTGAATGATTGTATAAGACATGTTTGTAGTTGGAAGTCTAAGACATCGTTGTAAGATTTCGTTGACATTTTTCTAATTTGAAAGTCGGTTTCTGATTACAAAAAATTGTGTCCGAGTGCATTTGTATATGTTTTGAAATTTCTGCAGGATATCTAACAAAAGGGGTGCAATAGATGCAAAAACTATCCAAATCGTGTATATTACGTACCGACCGATTGACGCCACTACCGACAGACAGTCTTCTACATACCGACCGACGCGCGCCATTACCAACCTACGTGCCGACCAAAAACCCCGTGGAAATTGAATGGTGAAAATTGGGCACTGGCCGACTAGCCCTATACCGACCGACTGTCGGTCGGTAATTACCGACCGATTTGGTAATTACCGACCGATACTTGGTCAAATTGACCAAGTCAATTAGCTTTTGGAACCGACCGAATTCGTCTTTACTGACTGCATGGTCGGTCGGTACTGTACCGACCGAATTTATATCGGTCGGTAAGCTGTATTTACCGACTGTATTTACCGACCGAATTGTTTCAGACGCTAAGGAGGAAAAAACGGTCGGTAAGCGGTTATACCGACCGATATTTACATTTAACAACCGCTTGAAAAGGTCGATATCAGACCTGATTCTTGTAGTGGTCTCTCGGTCTAACAACTTCGCCACAAACTAACGTAAGATAGCTATCGCGTACAGAAGGTCGGTTTACTAACTGTTTGTCAATCAAGCATTTCATCAAACATTTACTATGCATAAGTTAGAAGCAAAACAAATTATCAACAATCAAACCCAACAAAAATAGATTTGGAAGGCATGGAACATGGCTAATGCAGTTGCTTGGAGGACGAACGGTGTGCAAAAGGTTTCACTTGTATACTAGAGATTTTTATTTTCATGTGTTTAAGACGGGTCAAATGTAATCACATGATTGTAATAAAGATAAAACTTTTAGTTTTTAAGCAACAAAGTGAAGTGATTTAATATAATGTAACCCGTCCTAAATTTAAAACGGATATGTGCGTCCTAAAATCGTGAGATAGGGGCGTCGCCGCGTCGGGGCGTTGGGCCATGTTCTCACGTTCCCCCATTATTGTTCCCTTTCCCGTGTTTGTGTTTGAGCAAGGATACCCATCTCTGCTTGTTATAAAAACTAGGGGTGAGCAAAACCGGATATCCGATACGGTTTTCAAAACCGTATCGGATATCCGGTTTTTAAAAACTCAATTTTGAGTATCCTTATCCGATACGGATTTTCCGTATATCCGGAAACCGGATATCCGGTTTTTCCGTATATCCGGAAACCGTATATCCGGTATCCGGTTTTTCATTTAATTATGTAAAATTTTATGTCTTATTTTTATTTTTTTTGTGATTTTATGATTTTTCTTAATAATTTAAAAGAGTATCACATATTTTAAGAATAAATAACTTAAAAATGTATACAAGTAATACGATTGAGTCACGGACATACTCGACGTTTAGTGGTTTTATGATTTTATTTTTATATTTTTTTATTAAAAATAGGAACCGTATCGGAAACCGTATATCCGGTTTCAAATTTTGCCGATACGTATCCGATACGGTTTTTTATAAACCGTATCGTATATACGGAAATTCGTATCGGATATACGGAAATCAGTATAATTGAAACCGTATATCGTATCGGATACGTATAATAAAACCGTATCGTATATTTTTGCTCAGCCCTAATAAAAACTCAGCACATACCTTCTATTCAGCTCCCTCCCTTTCTTCTACTCTTAGATCAACACCAAAATCCATATTTTTATTCCTCTCATTCTAAAATCACTCCAATAACACAGAAAACGTGTACATTACGGACAAAGATCATGTCATCCCCCTCTATCGACAGCAGGCCCATCGTCCACCCTGTTTGCAACCGCCGATTACCAAACACTTTTGAACGTCAAAAATCGCTTAAAAAGGTCGCCCCTACAAGCCATCCACAACCACCTCTGCCGCGTTCGAGCAGACCACTAACATCACCGCGTCCTCCCGCTGTAAAGCGGGGAAGCGAAAGCAACGGCCTTACCTCTAGTTCTGATAAGTTTATTATACCAAGAAATACACTCACACGATCTGTTAGTACTTTGGAGATTAAAAAGTCTAAAAACTGGGCAACTAATAATGAGCTTGAGTGTAATTATTCATCTTCATTGATCACGGAATCACCCGGAAGTATCGCAGCGGTTCGAAGAGAACAAATGGCACTTCAAACTGCTCACAGGAAAATGCGAATTGCTCATTATGGCAGGTCTAAGTCTGCTAATTACGACTCCAAAGTTTCTCCTTTGATTGAATCTCTTGGTAATATCAAGACTTCAGAAACCTTGGTTATCGACAGAAGATGCACCTCTGTCACTCCTAATTCTGGTAAATCATTCTTATATCTTTCAAATGACTCATTTACTTATTTTAATCAAGACATGAAACATCAACTAACTCATGTCTCTACATACGTTTGTTGGAGTATAGATCCACTTTACGTTGAATATCACGATGAGGAATGGGGAGTACCCGTGACTGATGACAAGTACGGTTTTTCATTTCATATGGATTCTGGTATCTGCATGTTATTGCGAGAATGTTTTCATTTATTGTTTTTGTTGCTGTTTTTCTTATAACAACGTACTGTGTAGGATGTTGTTTGAGTTGTTGGTGTTGAGTGGTGCGCAAGTTGGCTCAGATTGGGCATCCATCTTGAGGAAACGTCAAGATTATAGGTATCATTTCCTTATACACACTTTAATTTGGTTGCCATCTAGTTTTTCATATGTTGAAACTTGAAAGTGTTATGGTTGCAAATGGTAGTCGTTGGATTACGTAAGACTATAAGAGTGTGTAATTATCTACCGGAAAGCTACCGAAAATGTCTTAGTCTATTAGTTAAGACGTTGATATTGTGGGCAATAAGTCCTAGTTTCAATTCCCCTTACCCTCTATTGTAATGCGAACAATTTCTTAAATTTAAAGTAGTCAAGTTGTTCACCTAATTGACATACTATGAAATGTTTGAAGTCTAATTGTTTAGTAAATGTGACACTATACTATAGGGAGTATGTAGTGGGGTAGATTTTGAAAATTGTATGTATGGTAGAACGGATAAGTTTTTGCACAGTAATGCAAAGATAAATTTATAGTGTCTAGAGTTTATTCTTTGAGCATTTGACTCCTGGCATATCATTTGATCCTATTTATTACTATTAGGCACGACATATCCAAGTTGTATTATCTTACCATTAGTGATTGTTACAAATTTATTAAAGGACCGTCACTTAGGAGACTATCTATGATCGCCATTAGTGTTTGTTTACGGAGTGATTGATACGAACAAAAATTACTACTGTTACAGGGATGCTTTTGCAGGATTTGACGCAGAAATTGTTGCAAACATGACTGAAAAACAGATGACTTCAATTAGTATACAATACGCCATTGATATTGGTAGAGTTCGTGGGGTTGTCGATAATGCTGCAAGGATGCTTGAGGTAAGAAATACTACCAAATTTGATGCCTTTTTGACCATTTTTTCTATTTTCCATGTTTAAAATGCATCATAATAGTAATAACGGTAATACTGATAGTAATTGTAATATAGTGCATAGATAAAGTCTGATTCTTACATTCGGTCGTTTATATATTAAATTACCCCATTTTAACATAATAACAGATAAAATCCGAATTCGGCTCCCTGGCAAAATACATTTGGGGATTTATCAATGGCAAGCCTATTTCTCCTCAATACAAATTTGCCCATAAAATCCCTGTCAAGACGTCAAAGTCCGAAAGTATTAGCAAGGACATGGTGAGACGCGGGTTTAGAACGGTTGGTCCAACTGCCATTTACTCTTTTATGCAAGCCGCCGGCCTCACCAACGACCACTTGATCACTTGCTACAGACATCTTGAATGCACTATCCTCGCCTCCCGTTCATCAATATAACAATATATATATAAAGAATGTTACATCTACAAGCGTCTTGCTATACATGACAATATTCTTAGACAAGTGACATTTTACGCTCTTTTATTTCGCGTAAGCCTTAAGGGAGATGGTCAATTAGCCAAGGAGGCTAAGAACATGTAAATCCCTTATCTACCTTTCTCCCAAAAAAAAAGGATTGTACAGTTGTTTATAATTATTTTGAAGCCAAGTGTGTGTAGAGTGTTTACGAAAAAAGGTAGAGAGCAATTCTACTAGTGAAGCATTCTAGTAACAAGTTAAGCATGCATGTAATTGTTCAACCCATAATATATATGGGTTTTATGCCGATTAAATTCATTTGATTGAGTGGATGAAACAAATATTTAATCACAAATTTTCATTTAATACGATATGTGTTTGACATGTCTTAAACTAAAGTTCTATGTAACGCTGTTTTCACGAGGACTCACTGTTATTTAATAAAGCAGGAGGGTAGATAGATATCAATAACTATAGTTAGTTTACTTATTTACGTAAAACGTTGGTAGAGGATTGCGCTTTGTTGTTTGTTTTGGTATGATAAGATTGGAAATAATGGTAAGAATATTGGGGGAAGGAAGGAATGTAGAAAGGCAGGGCCATGTGCGGAAGGGAGGCAAAATCATGTGGGAAGTTATCAGGGAATGATACAGAATGATGAAACCCATGTGAGCAACGCACTTTACTGTATTATTTGTAGATATCTTTAACAGCCTGTTGATGATGCCTCATGTCTTGTTGGACCACTCTGGTCCTCATCCTTCCCCTCTTCTTGCTTATCTCTTTCTTTCTTTTCCCGGTTTATTGTTTTATTTGCTTATTCCATCCCTCTTTATTCATTCACAAATTCTCATTTAAGATGGTTAACACGTCCTAAGCTTAAGACTTCTTACTATTTATTTTTTGATTTTGATGGTATAAATAAAAAGGACTCGTTAACAGTGGCGTATCTAGGGGGGATGCAGTGGGTGCCCTGCGTCCCCCAAAACAAATGATATTTGCAGTAGTAAGCCAACATTAGTCTCTTTGGTGTAGAGGTAAGACTCTTGATGTTTAGAATTAGAAGCCTTGGTTTCAAATCCCACAAATTCTTATTTCAGACGGAGGTATCCGTCTTAAGCTTAAGACGGATACCATATTCTCTCACAAAATACCCATCAAGGGTGAGTGGAGAGCACATGGGGGGAGCCCACCTTGTCCCCTCTACCCATTAGGCAATACAAAATACCCGTTGTAAGATCCGACCCGTCTTAAGCAAGACCTACTGTTCAAATCCCCTCCTTGCATTTTAACTTTTGTGTTTTTTTTCACAATTATTGATGCAGCACTTTAATATCATTAATGCAGTAGACCATTTAAGTGTCGCGTTTTGTTTTTCCCATCCAGAAAATGCATCTTTATTGTAACAAATGCAATTAATTACAATTTTATTGTTTTAATTTCATTCTAAAAGTTTTTAGTTTACATAATAGAGAAGTACTTTTGTTTTCGAAGGAAATAAACACTTTTTTTTATGTATAAGTTCTTTTTTATTGTGTACACATAATCAAGTATTTTGTATTGTAAATAGAATAAAATAAATATAAAAATTTTCGTCCGGACTAAATTTAATGCTTGGACTAGGTTCAAATTTCGCACCCCAATTATCGAATTCCTAGATATGCCACTGCTCGTTAAGAGCAGTGACAGAGCTAGGGCTTTGAGAATGGGGGTGCACATTTAAAAAGAAAATCGAACAACATAACAAAATGATTCATTATTCGTTATTACATGCATCGAATATGTGACACCCCGCGATTTAGCAGTAAAATAAACACATCGATTTGCAGCGGAAAATACGAGATTTTAAAAACTTTAAAAAGAAAAACCACGAATGTCACTATGTTACAAAACCAAAACTTAATTTAATAAATCGTTTATACAAATTGTATCTTAAATAAATACAAGGGACGTCGATCCCTTGATAAAACACAGTGAAGATAATAAACTAATATAAACTACACGCTACGGGTGAATCGCTGTAAGAACAACGCTCGCTAGCTCACTCGCCACAACCCTATGCAAAACACCAACCTGCAACGTGTTCATTCATTAAAAATGAATGGCACAGTCAGTGGGGAATAACTCAGGGTTCTCCCAGCCATATCACATCAAAACGCACGTAAATAAGCATATAATCATATGTCAGCAAATAAACATATATATACCATGCCAGATGTGAGAATAGCATTATGATAATAACAATATACGAGTAGAGGAAACCATCATTCATCATCATCATGCAATACAAGACTCGGGGAAGACTCCCCTTGGCAACCATATAGAAGACTAAGGGCTTGCATCTCACCATTAGCGACATATGCTTGAGAAGGTTTGCGACTCGACATACAAACCAATCATAGACATCCAAATCAATCAAGTATACCATCCATCATATGATCAAACATAAGCATACACACTCTCACGGTAAATGACATGCACTAGCATCATGTACATAGCAAGTATGTGTTGGAGTAAGTATCCTCCACAATAGTGCATTTATATAATAAATCTCATTTGGAATATACGTGGCATGATTAGTATATTTTGATACTCCACGTCAGTTGATTAACGTAAATCGGTAACGCTTGGATGACTAGAGTTTGACGTTATTGTCGTATGACGGCGGTAATCAACTGATCCCTTTTAGGTCACACCTATAGGATGAGACCCAAATAGAATACTAATTATTTGTATGCGATACAGTTTAATTAGAGCATTACATATATTTGATATGTACGTTTAGTTACGAGAGTTATTTATTGGAAATTGAGTTAGGAACTCATTCCACTTAAGTTTATCAGTCAATTATACGATAACTGACTGAATAAATTTTACGTCTTATTTTAATACGATTAAATAAGATTTAATTTAGTGATTAATCGTTAATTCATTAAATTAGTTGAGGTTATGCATATATTTTGAGGTAGAGGTAATTAGTTAATTATATTTACAAGGAGTTGTAAAATAAATTAACTGGGCATTGTGGGACCCATTATATATTGATATAATGGTAAAATATTACTTAAAAGTTAAGTACTCCCTCCGTCCCAGTCAATTGTTTACACTTGCTTTATTTTCCCCTCACAAAATAAAGCAAGTGTAAACATCTCACTGTGACAGAGGGAGTACATATTATTTATTAATTTGAGTCATATAATTGTTATATGATCAAATTGACACTTAATTATACAAGATAATTAAACATATGATTATAAGTATTTGTGGGACAAATATCAAAAATCAAAATGGACTACATTTCACCATGTGGACCGAAATTGTAGTGAAAAAACACAATGATGATTGTTCATTACTTGTATCATACTACAACATGTTGATTATGACAAGTTATGACATGAACATGATTATAATCAATCCTACACTCTACCATCTTACACAAAGAATAAAATGAGCAAAATGGAGCCCTCTTGGAGCTTACGAGGACCGGCCATATTGGCTTAAATTGTAACACCCGGAAATGTACCCTATTTTTCTAGTAGAAATATTTTACGAAATCTTTTCAGCAAATTTAAGTTTTAATTTATAATTTTATGTTCCGAGTCGAATTTAGAATTTCCGAGTTCGTATTTGGAATTTCTGTGAGATTTCATGAAAATCACGTCTTAAGGCGAGTTTGACTTTTCTTGACTTTTGAGTCGAGTTTGACTTTTCTTGACTTTTGAGTCGAGTTTGACTTTTCTTGACTTTTGAGTCGAGTGTGACTTTTCTTGACTTTTCTTGACTTTTTTGAATTTTAAGTCGTCTTTGACTTTTCTTGAATTTTAAGAATTTTAAGCCGTCTTTGACTTTTGTTGACTTTCCGACTCACCCTTTACTTAATCTCACACTACTCCTTAACCTAAATCATTACACAATCACAAACCAAATTACTTCCTCCTTAAGAAATCTCATATCTTGCCTCCCTCTTTGATTTTCGATCTTGGAATCACCGTATCTCATTCGTTCTTTGACGGAATTCACGTAAGTTCGTCTTATTCTTCCCCTCTTAGCTTCCTCTATCCGTATTGGTATAAAATTACCGTCTTTCTCGCTTTTTAAATTATCCGTCTTTCTCAAGGTGAAGTATATTCATCTTTATATTGCCTAATTGTAGGTGGAGACTACTAGGAAGGCTTAGTAATCGATTAAAGACGCGTAAAGGTAACGGTGAAGGGTTATCATTTACGTGTTTTGCATGCTTTATATGTTAGAAATCGTATTTAGAATACGATTAGAAGCTTAGGAATCATGTTATGATTTATGATTGTTGTTATTTGTTGATTGTTGATGATGAATATTGATTATTGGTAATTATTAGAAGTGAATTAGGAGAATTGAAAATGATAGAATTGGTGCTTGTTGTTCTCGGGTGGAATTGTATTCCTGGCCGAAGAACCGGCAGCCGGTTTAGTGCCCGGCTTGGAATTTCCTGCACCGACCCTTTTTCGTAGAATGATCATATCTCCTTCGTTACTTGCTTGTTTTGAGCTTGTGACCACTCGTTGGAACCGTAAGAGGATAAGCTATCACCTCAACTTCGAATTTATGCATTAACATATCTAGAACTCTAGTTATGACTATTTGAAGTAGACCCTTATTTTGATAGTTTCCAAACTTGTGATTTTTGTGTTTGTTAGTGTTATGCTCTGAGCCGGGGTACCGGCCGCCGGTCTACAGACCGGCCTAGACTACATTTCTCTGTTTTCTATGATTTTGGTTTTTGCCCTGTGTTCTGAGCCGGCCCACCGGCCACCGGTCCCCTACCCGGCCTGGAACACGGCTGTGTTGTTTTCCTTTGACTTTTAAAACTCGTAATTTATAATAGTTCGCATGATCGGTTTATCATATAATTTTACGTAATGTCTTATAATATTCATGTTTTGGATATTTGATATCTCTTTCGCATGTATCACATGTTTGTGACGGTTTTCGATATGTTCCCTCTTTGAGTCGGTTTTTACAAATGAGTCGGTTTGAGCTCTATTTTCTCTTGTGCTTTGTATTCTCATTCCCTTGGCTACTCTTTTCCAGTTCGTTTTTAAGGCTGGGTGGAATGTCGGAACAGAGGAGGTATCCTACTGCTTAATTGCATGTGTGATGGCATACGACGACGTTGTTTGGAGGTTACCAAAGTTGTAGACGCTATTGAGTTGATCTGACCCGGCCTTCGGTCAAAATGTTGGTAAAAGTGAGATGCATTGGTACGTGGTGTAGCACGCGAAACGTGTCACCAGTGGTTTATTGCATGTAGCGTACCGTCTTTTATGAGGGTTCTTTTAGAGCGTTTTTTCCGCCTCTTTCGTGAATTGATGTCTAATAGATTTGGGGTTGGTGGGGTGGTTTGGGTAACGCAGTTTATTTTTGTAAGATCGAGTCTGTGTGCATGTGATATGAAACACGTCAATCTCAGTCGAATCGGAAAATGTGATCCGTGAGAATCTGAGCCAGGTTTATATTAGGAGCCGTTTTTTTATTATAGTTCCTACCAGGAGGGAAAATAGTCCTCATCTAGAAATTGTCATCGTGTATGCGTTCAGGGAAATGCTTCACTCTAGTGGATGATTGGTATTAATCATTCCTTGACACCCATGCAGGGACACGATTGCTAGTGGTTGTTCATTAGTGAGAGTTGTAGTCTTAGGGGTTGTCTTGAAATGGGTGAGTGTTCATGATATTGGTCATGGGTCATTTGCAATGAGTTTGGATCACCGTTCATTGTCTTGGTTAGTATGGAGGATAATATGTTGGATTTATTGTGATCATCGCATGACTTGACTTGGTTTGTCTGGCGAGTCTCAATCTTATCAATCTTATACCGCTAACGGTGAGATGCAAGCCCTAGTGAGCGTATTCGGTTGCCTAAGAGTTTTTTTCCCGAGTCTTGAATAAACATGATGGTTTCGGATTTGATTTCCACATGATCTTATCATTTTATATTGGATTGCCTATCTACTCTTATCGTAACTCACATGTATATCTATATATGCATGATTTTACTTTTGTATTTCCTTATATGTACGTTTAATGTGATATGGCTGGGAGAACCCAGAGTTACTCCCCACTGATTGTGGCGTTCATGTTTTTCAGGGATGAACAGGTTGCTTGCTTGGATGGTTTTTTCTTGACATTTTGGGTTCGGGTGTGAGCTAGCGGGCGTTGTCCCTGGATTAAAACACCTCTAGATGATTTTAGCTTGTATGCTAAACACTTTTACTTGTTAACTTTTTGGAGAGACTTCGTCTCTTGATGTTGTATAATTCGTACTTTAGTTGTAATATTTGACACTCCTCGTATTCTTTCCTTGCATGTATAAAGGTTTTTAAAACTTCATATTTCCGCTATATAATTCACATGCTTGTTTGTTTTATATTTCCGCATTCGCGAGGGTTGTCACACAATCTCTCATACATAATCTAGTCTTATATTTCTTTTTAGCTTTAGTCTTTCTAGTTTAGATTCTCTTCTATTTTCGTCTTTTGTTTTTAAGTTTATTTCTGTCCATTTCCTTTCAAAACATTAGCTTAGTTCAATAAGAATTTCAATCTTTGTATCTACTAGTTGGGTTCAAGAGTTGTAATTCAAAGTACGGTATTTCTATGCGAGGGATTTCTATTATTGTTATCGCTTTCATCGTTGATCTTCACCTAGGTATTCCTAATTTATCCCTTGTTTATTGTTCTTTATTGCTTTCCATTTGATTGTCATTTTCTATTTCATTAGATTCGTTTTTATGTTGTTATAATCATATTTCATTTCTTAGATTGTCATATAGCGTCGTTATTATCACCACATAGAGAGTCTAAATTATTGTCAAAATCAACTAAATATGCTTACCTTAACTTCCATTGTCAATATCAACATAATCATGAGTGAGTAGTCACCTCTCTAGGGTGTAGGGTAGCCATGTTAGATTGATTAAAATATGATAATTGGATAAAGGAAATGGTGCTTTTAAAACATTGTGTCTATGCATGTTTGGACTTTAACGATAGTTGACGATTCTTGATCACAATCTTTGACTAGTATGGAATTCTTTGCCAAGGTAGATATACAGGAATTGAATAGACAAAGCGTGACATAGTGGATTAAAACCTAGTAAATCGCACTAAAAGCCTGCTAGACCATCTGATCTATGATTGTAATGAACACACCATTCTTACGAACGCTCAATGAATTATTTGCATATCCTAAATCCAATTTCATCAATATATCAATCTACATGTGTGAACCTATTTCCCTAGATGCTTCTCATTATTGTTAATTTATCATCTGCTTTATCGTTTCTATTTCAGTTTGTTTTGTTTTTATTTATGTTCTTTATTAGTTTAGACATCACAAACTCCAAAACCCAGAAAATCTTTAGATAAAACTAAATTGTGAGACGATTCACAATCCATAGGAAACACCATCTCCCTGAGGATCGACCCCTACTTCCCTAATTACATTAATTTGTTATTAGCCTAGTCTGGGTAATTTATCTTTGCATCGGGCTTGCGACAAGCCTGATCAAATTTTGGCGCCGTTGCCGGGGAGCACGGTTTAGTTTTCTTTTTCTTGTGATTTTTATCGCAATTAGTTTTATCTAGTCTTTAGGAACTCAAAATTCCTTTAGACCTATCTTGATTTGTCATCTTAGCTTTTCTATCTTATGCCCAAATCTTCTAGACTAGGGACCCCTATTCCTTTGGACCCCGAACTAGAAAGAACTCTCCGTAGGAAATTAAAGCTATTCAACGAAATTTCAAAAGCTTCTACTATTTCAAGTTTAGATCGTATTCGTGAGAAATACTCGGATATCTTACCTAATCTTGAAGGACAAGAAGATCCATTTTCCTCTCCATTTCAAAAAATCAATCAACTTTCAACCAACATTCCATCTTCATCTTCGCAAACAAAAATGGTTAGACTTTCCGACCATTCTAAACCCACTGCAGATACACTTCCAAAGGGTATCGCTACACCTCAAATTACAGCCCAAAACTTCGAAATCAAACCTGCCTTCATCAATCTAATAGAAAGAAATCAATTTGGTGGTAATGCCACAGAAGATCCCAACCTGCATATCCAAAACTTCTGTGACTATTGCTCCACGATTAGACAAACTGAAGTATCCCAAGAACAGATTAGGGAAATGCTCTTTCCCTTCTCTTTAAGAGGAAAGGCAAAACTCTGGATCAATAGTCTTGACCGAGTTGCCCTAGGAATAGTCGACTGGGATGGTCTAGCTCTCGCTTTCTATCAAAAGTACTTCCCACCAGAACGAACCGCGCTCTTACGAAGTCAAATTACTGGATTCCGTCAGAGAGGCGACGAAAGCCTTTATGAGGCATGGGAAAGATACAAAGAATTACAAAGAGAATGTCCTCATCATGGCCTTGATTCATGGTTCCTGGCTATCACATTCTACAACGGTTGTTGTGGCGAATCGCGTCGTATCCTCGACTCCGCTAACAATGGTCGTTTCGATCAAATCGATGTAGAGATAGCTAGTGCGACTATCGAGTCAATGGCAATCCACGATTCTCAGTATAGCAACTCGCGTGCTATTCCGCTAAAAGCCAAGCAGGATGATTCAAGTAAAGTAGCACTCCTGGAAGCCCAATTAGCCCTTCTGCAGCAACAAGTAGGAAGCTCTTCCCAATCCAAGGAGCATATCAACGTCACTAACCACGTAGTGGTATGTGAGACATGTGGGATTGGAGGGCATAGTTTTCAAGATTGTAGAAGTTAATAGAGCAAGTCAATGCCTATCAAGGATATAGGCAAGGCAACGCTTTCTCAAACTTCTATAACGAAAACACAAAAAACCACCCATTTTTGTCCTACAAAAGTACCAATGTTCAAAATCCCCACCAACAAACTCAACAACCATTCATACCCCACCAACAAAAGCCTTACAATCCACCTGGTTTTCAAAACCAGAGACCTTCATTCCAACCTAACTTCAATAAACCGTATCAACCCCAACACCAACCACCTCAAATTCAAGGCCAACCAAATGACTCAAGTTTGAGCAAAATTGAATCTATGCTTCTACAAGTTGTTCAAAAACAGGATTCAATGTTTGCTCAATTTCAAAAGAGTGATCAAGCCAAAGATGCTGCCATCAAGATGCTTGAGACTCAAATGGCCCAATTGGCTACCTCTATTACCCAAAGAAAACAAGGCCAACACCCACCACATGGTGAACAACCGAGGGACACCGCAAATGCTATCACCCTTAGGAGTGGTACCACTTATACGGAACCTCAGCAACACAAAGAACCAACAGTTGAGCCTTCACCAGTAGAAAGCCAAAAAGAAACCCAACCATCCACCGCTAAGGAAGCGGAAGACAAATCTGAAAAGAAGGATGAACTTGAAAAAGAACCCATCAAAATTCAAGTTCCATTTCCCCAGCGTTTGAGGAGAAATCATAAGGAAACCCAATTCGGTAAATTCATGGAAGTTGTCAAAAACCTCCAAGTAACGGTTCCCTTCACTGAATTAATCACTCAAATCCCTTCTTACACGAAATTTATGAAGGATATCTTAACAAAGAAGAGGACTCTGGATGATGTTGAAATCATCGCATTCACCGCCGAATGTAGTGCGTTATTGCAAAATAAGTCCCCTCCTAAGTTAAAGGATCCTGGTAGTTTCTCTATACCTTGCACTATAGGCACCTACACGATTGATAAAGCTTTATGCGATCTAGGTGCTAGTGTGAGCGTTATGCCCTATTCCATTTGCGAAAAATTGAATATGGGAATTCTGAAATGCACAAGTATCACCCTGCAAATGGCAGATCGTTCTCTAAAACAACCTATGGGAGTTTTAGAAGATGTACCTGTTAGAGTAGGGAAGTTTTTCATTCCAGTCGATTTTATAGTGTTACATATGGCAGAAGATTCGCAAATCCCTATCATTCTAGGAAGGCCATTTCTACACACTGCGGGAGCAGTAATCGATGTCAAGAATGGAAAATTGACACTGGAAGTAGGTGATGATAAAGTCACCTACAACTTAAACAGTGCAATGAAGAGCCCTATGCTTGAAGAGCCTTGTTGTTTTCTTGACATTGTCGACTCAATCGTTGATGAATCTCTGTACCCATCAATAATTGAGGATCCTTTAGAAGCAATTTTATTGTTAGAGGATATCTCTGAGGATGACAATTTTGAGATCAGTGAGCTGGAAAGGGACTTGACTGGTAAAGAGATACCGTCTGAAGAAGTTGAGGAGTTCATAAGCTTAATTGATGCTCCAGCCAAGGCAGAAGTGCATAAACCTGAACTTAAACCTCTTCCCTCAAATCTAAAATATGCTTTTTTAGATGAATCTGAATATTGCCCGGTCATAGTGAGTGCTCTCCTAGATGAAAATCAATTAGGCTTACTATTGACTGTTTTGAGGAAACATAAAAAGGCAATAGGCTATAAACTTGAAGACCTCATAGGCATAAGCCCTGACTTTTGCATGCATAGAATTAACCTAGAAGAAGGCCAAAGACCTTGTGTTCGAGGTCAACGCCGTCTTAACTCAAACATGCAAGAGGTAGTTAAAACTGAAGTTCTGAAATTGCTAGATGCTGGCATAATCTATGCAATTTCTGACTCAAAATGGGTTAGCCCTGTCCAAGTTGTTCCCAAGAAAGGAGGAACAACAGTAGGCAAGAATGAGAAGAATGAGCTCATCCCCACAAGGATTGTGACGGGATGGCGTATGTGCATTGACTACAGGAAGTTGAATCAATCAACTAGAAAAGATCACTATCCTCTGCCCTTCATTGATCAAATGTTAGAGAGGTTAGCTTGCCACAAATATTTCTGTTATTAAGATGGTTACTCAGGATTTTTCCAAATTCCTATCAACCCTGAGGACCAAGAGAAAACCACCTTCACCTGTCCCTATGGCACTTTTGCTTATCGCCGAATGCCATTTGGCTTGTGTAATGCACCTGCAACTTTCCAGCGTTGCATGACTAGTATTTTTTCCGATTTTGTTAAGACTATCATGGAAGTATTTATGGACGACTTTAGCGTCTATGGCATTTCCTTTGATAATTGTTTGACAAATCTGTCTAAGGTGCTAAAACGCTCCGAAGAAGTCGACCTTGTTCTTAACTGGGAAAAGTGTCACTTCATGGTGACCGAAGGTGTAGTTTTAGGACACATCATTTCTGAAAGAGGTATTGAAGTGGATCGAGCTAAGATCCAAGTTATTGAGCAACTGCCACCACCTACTAATGTAAAAGGAATTAGGAGTTTCCTTGGCCACCGCGGTTTCTACTGACGGTTTATTAAAGATTTTTCTAAAATAGCCAAACCCCTGACTGATCTCCTTTTTAAGGATGCGCCTTTTAATTTCACAAAGGAATGCCTTGAGGCATTCAACAAAATCAAACGCGCTCTAATCACCGCACCTATAATCAGGTCACCTGATTGGAATCTTCCATTTGAGCTTATGTGCGATGCGAGTGATTATGCCAGTGGAGTTGTTTTAGGGCAAAGAAAGGAAAAGTTCCTTCATGCTATTTACTATGCTAGTAAAACGTTAGATCCTGCCCAAATCAACTATGTCACTACTGAAAAAGAACTTCTTGCCATTGTCTATGCTTTAGACAAATTCCGTTCTTACCTTATAGGATCGAAAGTCATTGTTTACACTGACCATGCTGCTTTGAAATATCTGCTTTCAAAGAAAGAGGCAAAACCTCGACTTATCCGATGGATCTTACTCCTTCAAGAGTTTGATCTAGAGATCCAGGATAAGAAAGGAGCAGAAAATGCAGTCGCTGACCATCTTTCAAGGATAAGAGTAACTGAAATAGGACTGCTAACACCCATTAATGATTCGTTTGCTGATGATTCATTAATGGCGATTACTGACTCTTCTCCTTGGTATGCTGATATGGCCAATTTTCTTGTCAGTCGACAGCTACCTTCTGACCTTTCTTATAACCAAAGGAAGCGATTTTTGCATGATGCAAAATTCTTCGTTTGGGATGACCCTTATCTTTTCAAGCAGTGTTCAGATGGTCTTTATTGACGATGTATCCCTCAGTGGGAAGTTAAAGGAGTTTTAGAAGGATGCCACTCATCTGCTTATGGTGGTCATCATGGTCCGTCCAAGACCGTAGCCAAAGTCTTACAATCCGGGTTTTTCTGGCCCTCGATGTTTAAAGATTCAAAGGACTTTGTTATGGCTTGTGACGCTTGTCAACGTATGGGTCAAATATCCAAGAGACATGAGATGCCTCAAAATGGCATATTAGAAGTTGAAATATTCGATTTCTGGGGTATTGACTATCAAGGACCATTCCCTTCTTCTAACGGAAATCGTTACATCTTAGTCGCTGTTGACTATGTTTCCAAGTGGGTAGAAGCAATCGCCACTCCCGCTAATGATGCTAGAGCTGTGATACGGCTGTTTAAGAAGATCATCTTTCCACGTTTTGGTGTACCCAGAGCCGTGATTAGTGATCGGGGAACTCACTTTGGAGAAAAGCAGTTAGATACTCTGCTTGCTAAATATGGTGTGTATCACAGACGAGGATTAGCCTACCATCCTCAGACCAGCGGTCAAGTAGAAGTCTCAAATAGAGAGTTGAAAACAATTCTTCAGAAAGTAGTCTCAAGATATAGAACTGATTGGAGTAATAAG